>NIUQ01001646.1:0-28504 GCA_002796945.1 Plectus sambesii
GAAAAACCCAAAGGTTCCCTTTAGAAATAGTAGCTCGTTCCTATTTCCTTTCCTCAACTGTTTGCTAGAAAGGTAATGAAATAAAAACACCTAACACTGTTCTAGATTGCTCATAGTCTTGATGTCAGTAGCATGCAGTTGTGGCACTTCGCGCCTCAGAAAGTAAATGCGAGAAAGGTACAGAAATAACCGAACTCGAGATCGCTGAATTCGCTGAAACATTCGAGAGGAGGAACGAGATGTCGGCTGGCCAGTTTCAATCTTTTGAATGACATCTCGTTCCTCCTCTCGATTGTTTCAGCGAATTTGTTCGGTTATTTCTGTACCTTTCTCGCATTTTCTTTCTGAGGCGCGAAGCGCCACAACTGTATGCTACTGACATCAAGACTATGAGCAATCTAGAACAGTGTTAGTTGTTTTTATTTCGTTACCTTTCTAGCAAACAGTTGAGGAAAGTAAATAGGAACGAGAAAGTCTTTCTATAGGAAACCTTTGGGTTTTTCATGTGAATTTCATTCCCTTTCTAATAGACCGAAGGTCTCTGTAACAACTTTCATTTAGTTTTTTATGACTTGCTAAATGTTATTTCATTGATAGAGAATGAAATTACAATCTAGAATAAGAATGAGGCCAAGCTTTACGCGCTTGGCTGCTGAACGCAAAGTGGTAGGAGGTAGGAGCACCCAAGCTGCAATCGCCCTTTATATACGATGAAAAAGAGCGCGTACTGGTCATTCCGTTCGCGAATAAGCAGAAATAGTTGAGCGCTCGTTGAAGTGACCGCTGTTGCGGGTGCAAACGGACAAGACTAGGGTTGCAACGGGGATGGGAAACTGGAAATTTTGGAGACGATAAAGTTCAGGAATGAGAAAGTTCAGGGACGAGAAAGTCAGGGGACGAGAAAGTTCGGGAATGAGAAAGCCCGGGAACAAGAAAGTCCATGGACAAGAAATTCCGGGAAAGAAAAATTTCGGGAACAAGAAAGTTCAAAGATGAGAAAGTTTGGCAACGAGAAAGTTCCGAACGAGCAAGTTCAGGAATGGTCAATTTTGTGGACAAGAAATTCCGGGGAAAAGAAATTCCGGGGACAAGAAAGTCTGGGGACGAGAAAGTCTGGAGACGAGAAAGTTCGGGAACGAGAAAGTCGTAGAATTAGAAAGTCCGTAAACGAGAATGTCCGGGGATGAGGTGTCCCTCAGCAAAGGGGAATTCTCCATCCCCGTTACAGCCATAGCCAACACGACGCGTGATCGCACCAGACGAAAAACGGGGCGTGCAATTTTAACAATTATCAAAGCGCTCGTTAAGCAAATGGTTTGACACGGCCACTTGCACTCGCGCGCTCATTACTGTCCGCCACACCGCGATGAGTCGCACCAATACCGTAATCTGTAACCAATAAATTCAATTTTTATTTAAAGTAAGCAGGTAACGTACATAATTGGCATGGTTTCCTACAGTATCTGCAGATATTTTGCGCGAAAAAAGAAAATGTGGCACTAAACGGCGTCAAGCGGCGGCGCCAATTACGCTCTCTGACCCCCTCGCTCGATTTGTGCTATCACTCGTGCTTTTCTAGCGAACTTCCTTTTGTTGATATTTTTCGGTATGAACGCATAAAACACGCAGTGGTATTTCGCGAACGAAAATCAATTTTTATGTGTTCGTATTTGATGCGCGCGTCTTCGTGCGATGCCTGATATTTTTGGCATTAGGAATACGGTATTGGTGCGACTCATTGCGGTGTGGCGGACAGTACGTCACTGTCCGCATATTGCATCCCGCCTTTTTTTCTTACGAACAATGGACCCTTGCCAATAATCGAAGCTCCGCCTACTACCAAAATTTTTGTTGCACGAAGCAAAGAGGCGACACGGCGGTTGCTTAGTAACAGACGAGCGACAGAAGAACTTACAAAAACAGATTTTAATTTTTTGACACGATTGATGCTACGGTAAATGCGCCATTTTAAAGGTGCGCAGCCAGGCAGGCAGGGACCCAGAGACTGAGTCCACTATTTAGAGGGTTTTTTGTAAATTGCGTGAAAACGATCGAATTTCGTTCCGATTTTTTTCCGTAGATGAAGGTGCACCATGATGACTGATCTTTTGAGCTATAGATCGTCAACTTCTGTCCAGCGGTTCGCAAGATATCACTTGAAACCGATTACGAAAATCCGCGCGCGTACAAAAGTAAATAGGAACGAGGCCGAGCGCTACCGCGCTCGGCTGATAGTGCGACACGATTTCGCGATTAAATTATCGCAAAACACGCGGTGAAAAATCGAAATTGGTTGCGTTTATCTGCCCTACTGTATTATTGAGTGCATTAGGTTTACTTTTTGGACAGTATGTTCATAAATTATGTGTAAATGTTATTTTTTTGAATTGGAAGGCAAAACACTGCGATCATTGCGTTTCTCGAAAATAAGCCCCGGGCGTATTTTAGAGGAAAATGTTGAGGCTCGAAAATGCTATTTCTCGTAAATACGCTCGGGGCTTTTTTACGAGACACCCCACTAGTCAGACTACAAAAAATGAATAGTTATTTTGTTTAGTTATAACACTAACTGTGAAATAGCTGCAATTTAATTTCGAGTCGAAAAAATTCTTTATATTGTATTGATTATGTCGTAAAAGCAAATAAGAATCAACACTAAGTACAAACTATAACTAAGTTCTTCGTCAACTACTAAAACATGATAACATACTACGCAACGTGGCCCTCAGCTCAAGCTCCATTATAATGGCGACACGGCACCTGTTGCTTAATTCTTGCAGAGAGTGCTGATAAATACTGCAATGTTTATTTTATAGCTTGCGTAACTGTGTGCTCGCTCGACAAATCGGTAAGGAGAGACAGCAGAGTCAGTCTTGCTTTTATGTTTTAACTGTCTAACTTCTCACATTTGTGAACCCGATAAATGTTCATTTCATGCTATTTGCAATAAATTTTCAGTCATTTATTCGCTTTGCATTGAGTGATACTTGAACGCGTAACTGAGAGAGCCGCAGGTAATTTTTTATAGCCTTCTAAAGAGTACATATAGGGAGCGCAACCGCTTGTGGCACCCGAATACATTTCAAGCGAACTGTGCATCAACGTTGATTCCTGTCGATCAATTGAGTTTTGCGTTCAAACAGCGAACTTTGCAAGAAATTTTCCCAATCCACATTACCGGGATTTCTCGAAAATAAGCCCACCCGAAAATAAGCCCCCCCCCGGGCGTATTTTCGAAAGTCTTCTCGAAAATAACCCCGGGCTTATTTTCCGGTCAAAAATTATTCCGAACGCGTCAAAAAACATACCACTTCTGCTGCCTTTTCTCGAAAATACGCCCGGGGCTTAATGAAATGTGCATGTTATTTCACAGTGCAAATCGCGATTTTTGCACAATAAATGCTGAATTCGTTTTCCTATTGGCACAACACAAATGTATTGATGGATTGCAGCTACTGCTTAGCAGTGATGATGATCGTGTGTGAAAATTTTAACGAATCGGGGCAAAATACTGCAATTTCTGCATTTCTCGAAAATAAGCCCCGGGCTTATTTTAGAGGAAAATGTTGAGGCTCAAAAATGCTATTTCTCGTAAATAAGCCCGGGGCTTATTTTCGAGAAATCCCGGTAGGTGGAAAGGTGGTTACTCCCCACATAAAGCTAGCAGGTCACGCATAACCCATTAACATTCTAAATGTTAGTGCACTAAGAAATCAATTGAATTAAATATCGCGAATCTTACAAACTTCGCGACAGGGTGTTTACATTGCGGGGGCGCATGAAATTTTTGCTTGATACGTGGGACGGGGAACGGGGGATCGAATCAAACCGATCCCCCGTCCCCCCGTCCTCAAAAGCTAGGGAACTTTTTTTGAATCGCGCATGGATTTCGCGCGAAGTATTGTACAATTACGGTATCTTTTTAAATTTTGCCTATGAACAAATGAAACCCATGAAGGAGAGTGGAATTTACCGCGCTCTTTTTGCTATATACGGTAAAAAGGGTCGCAGCAATGTAAACACCCCTTGAGGCAAGAATTTTGGACGCACATCCCGAGTTTCACGTCCTAGACGCAAGCCGCACGCCCACGTCAAAGGACGGTAAACACCGCTTAAGAAATACCGCATAGACAGAGCGGACAATCCTCTCTGTTAGCGATAAATGTTAAACAACTGATTGATGACTAATGATAGTGCTGTGGACGCGCGTTTGATGCCAAATTGATGCGCCGCGCGCAGTGTTTCGTAATATTTCAAGTATTTGTTGACGCAGACACGTAAGACGTGCCCATTTGGACACGCTTAGACTGTCGGTAGCCATTCCAATACTGGCCGGATCACCTCATCGTTTGGTTACAAATCGAAGGGACCTTGTGCGCTGCGTTTGTTGCCGTATATTTGACTAGGACTGTAACTTTCCTTTGCATCCCGCTAATCGGCACGAAAGTAACTTCAGGCGTGAATCTCTACTACACTGCGAAAGATTGTCATGAATTGCATAAAAATACAGCAACCTTCCAAGCGGAGCGTACATGCTCAGTCCACGAGGTATAGGGTGTTTCAAAATAGCAGGCACCCCCTCTAGAGGGTACTTACAGACATCGTGTGCGAGCGTTCTATATACCGTTCGAAAGAGCATAAAATTCTGTATTTATGTCTATGTTCTCAGGAATTTAACTGCAATGCTAAAGGCGGGAAACAATAATGAAATTAGGTGGGCCCAAAAATTCCCTCTGAGATTTTGAAATCTTATAACTCCATGAAAACGCAACTAATTCCAATGCGGTTTTTTGCATGTGACAGAGCTACTTCTAACTTAGATTTTCCTTTTTTAATCTTTAAAATTGGTCCATTTTTCGTTATTTTATGCTGCGATAAAAAATGCGAGACTTTTTATAAACATTAACACAAAAAAATATCCTGAGCGTTTTGTCCTACAATCGAAGGGTACGCTTTTTGGAGTCTTCCCTCAACAGTATGAGAGAGAGGCCCGCTTTGGATGCGACAGTAGATTATGCAGTCGGCCGTCGCATGTCTGACACCGCATAAACATTAACACTGACGGATAAAATTGTCAAAATGCATTAATTTTTGCTTTCAGTTAAGATTTCTCCATAGCCACCAAAGAGATTATAATGAAACTATACACACATATAGTATAAAGTCTTGGCTACAAAATGAGCAGTAGCTCACGAAATTCCGATCATCCTGCGCTGAGATAATTAATCACAAAGAAGGAAATGTCTGCACGTTAACATCGTCTGCTTTGTGATTAATTATCTCAGCACAGGATGATCGGAATTTACGAGCTACTGCTCATTTTGTAGCCAAGTCTCTTTTCTATATGTTCGCAAAGTTTCATTAGTATTTGTTGTACGACTATGGAGAAATCTAAATTGAAAGCAAAAGAATGCATCTGAGCAATAATTGACGAATGATTTCGGTTGAAGCAAAAATTATTCATTTATGTTTCCCGCCTTTGGCATTGCAGCAAAATTCCTGAGAAAATGGGCATACATATAGAATTTTATGCTCTTTCGAATGGTATATAGAACGTACGCGCACGATGTCTTGAAGTACCCTCTAGAGGGGGGTTTGTGTTATTTTAAAACACCCTGTATATCAACTTTCAACGCACACTGTGATATGGAAACAGACAGTGGTGGCTGGACTGCATTTCAGAAGTACTTTTGTAAATTATTCCGTAGATATTTGACGTGTACCACTATTTTTGCAGTGACAACAAGATTTAGCGATGATTTTGGATTAAGTTTATCAAAGTCGATAAACATGCAATAGAAATTGTGTCTCTTATGCAATTCATTTTTCATTTTCTCGTAAATTGATCTGTTTGATTCAGGCCCTACACAGAATTGATGTAAATTTCTCTATACAGTGAAACCCGGATATAAGAGCAAGCACGGGAAATCCAAAAGTGGCTCTTATATCCGGGGTGCTCTTATATGCGGGGTCGGCCATTTTGCGCAACATTTGATGTTAGAAACATGTCAAATACTTTATTACAGGTTAGAACATACTCTTCATCGAACAATATCACGTTTTGAGAACAACTAAAGCATACTAAATCACGAAAATTATTCACTTATCTTAGACTGAACGAGTGTACAGTGAAACTATTGGGTCGTCGCATAAGTCGTGAGCGTTTTTAGGTGTACATGTTTGATCGCCAATAACTCCGGTAATACGCAACTAAATTCAATGCGGTTTCTTTCATTTTATAGAGCTCTTCTTAACTTGAATTTCCTTTTTTTAATCATAAGAATCCGATTACAATAACTCATTTTACGAACTTTCTACGGAAATGTAAATGGTGGCCTCAAAATTTAGTGACCTGTTTTTGAACGTTCATAACTTTTTTTCTAGATGTTATTAGATCAATTCCTTTTGCAAGTTTTTTAAGCTTAGTCTGAAGTAAAATCCCCTGAAGTTTCATAGAAATTCATTAACTTCTCGGCGAGTTATGAACCAGCAAAGCTGGCGAATTGCTGCGTTGCATTCGCGTGGATGACCCATAACGGAGATTTCTCGGAATGAACGACAATGGTGGTCATTTCGAAGATGTCTCTGTGCATGTATCAAGTTGTCTCATAACCCGTGATCATTTTTATTTGACCACAAATATAGAGCAACGAGAACTGCCTGTTGAATATACGGTATATGAGGAAATCCGCCGGGGGGTCAACCTACTTGTTCCGGGTGAGTACCAGTTTTTTCTAAAGCCTACACCACTTTATAGAGGGTAAAATTCTCTGTTTAAATTCACCAAGCTCAGCTCAATTGGTCACTTGGTTGCGGAGATATGATCATTTAAAATATTTTAGCTTTTCCTATTTTCGTCTCAGAAACCTGATCAATCAATTCTTTGGTAAAAAAATAAATGAAGGCGTTATGCTACAGGCCTAAAATTTTAATCACATTTACAGGGAGTGTTGACGATGTCCTGGAAGAATTTTCAGAGCTTTAGCATATTTCTGTGGTTCTGTGCACATTTCTGAAAACGACTCCGAAATATATTTCGAAGCTTAATGCCGTCCTAATGGATCGCCATAGAGTTAATGGATTTCAATGATACTTTCAGGGACTTTACTTCAGACTAAGCTTAAAAAACGTGCAAAAGGAATTTGTCTAATAACCTCTAGGAAAAAAGTTATAATCGTTCAAATACAGGTCACAAAATGTTTGGGCCACCATTTACATTTCCGTAGAAAGTTCGTAAAATGAGTTATTGTAATCGGATTCTTATCATTAAAGAAAGGAAATTCAAGTTAAAAAGAGTTCTATAAAATGAAAAAAACCGCATTGAATTTAGTTGCGTATTACCGGAGTTATTGGCGATCAAACATGTACACCTAAAAACGCTCACGATTTATGAGACGACCCAATAAATAGCGCGAAATGCATTTTTCGCATTCCAAATTTGTTTTTTGTTCGTAAGTGATCTTGTGAGTCTCAGTTTTGTTTTTCACGAACCGATTTGCATTGTTTTAGAGCAAAATGTTGCCAATAAGTCTTTTTGTTGGCATCAATCGTGATATTATATTCTTTGCATCAATTAGCTTCCAAACGAAATCTGGTCTTCAATTGGTTATGCCTTGACAACGCCATGACCAAATTCAGTAAGATTGTTTTCTTAAAAAATTCGAAGCGCCCGAAGGTCCATGAAAATCTTGGTTCAGTTGGTATGTTTTTGCCGAAATTATTTAATAAAAAACTCGCATCGTTACCATATGATCACTCAAGATTATAGATATTGTTACGGGGTGCGGTTCGGTGTAGGGGAACACGCTCAAGCTAGGGGTTTATTCCTAGGGAATAGCGGGGTGTGCCGTCGGGGGACGGCACCAACAGGCAAGCACAGTACAGCGAGGAGACAACGGGAGCGAGCGAGAGTAGACAGATGGAACAAAGACAAGTGTGACCGCGCACAATACAAATGAGGACATAATATGGGCGCTGTAGCCGACAGTGACGTCATACGACTGTCGACTACAGCGCCACCCCGCGACAGATATTATACGCGTTGTGTGCAAAATATTGCGAAATCCTATCCAACATTGGACTACTGTTTATCAAACCCCCTTCAATCTTGAATCAGCTTGCTAAACTAACGTTTGTAATAATAACATTTCGTTGCAATTTTCGTTTCAACTCAGACGTGTGCAGAAAATGTTGATATAACAGACCATCCAACGATAGCATGGTTAGTAAGCATCATTAAGCTGGCTTGTGAAATGCGATCAATTATGTTAGTCTGTCATTGACTTGACAATTCAGAGCAAAGAGCCAACATTTTCAACTTTGATCCACATCAACCATCACTTGTCAACAAACAATCGCCTATATTATGCCTCTGAATACAATAAATGGCTTGCATGCATGAACAGTTCGGTTTGGCTGTCTGGCTGACAAGGAATGTCCCTGCGCAATTACTCATCCCCGGAACTCCCGTCACCGTAGTTTCCGATTTGTCATTCCCGTTACAGTCTTGCTTTATGATGTGAATGACGTCCATAGGGGTCCAAAGCTTCCCTTGGTCCATCATCAATTGAAGTTGCAATAGTGGTCAATGATGAGTGACCGCGCTGTAATATTCTGGCTGGAAGCAGATACAATATCTGTCACATTGATCATCACTTTACTGGTGCTAATCTCGATAATCGATCCTGAAGAGCACGAAATGATGCTTAAGTATTACCTGAACGGTCTGGCCTGCATGAGAGTCTGCTACCCTCACAACCATCCAACATTAGCCTTTCACTTAATTAATATAAGAATTTTTTATACACGATTAAAGCGAAACGAAGACACTCGCAGTTGTTTGACGCACCCTCAGAATATGGTTGATTTTGCATTATAGAAACACCACCCCATGTCGCGTGCTAGCCGAGCGCAGCTTGAGAAGGTTCAGGAAGTGTAGTTGTGACTACAGCACTGTTGAATAGCTGCTTCATGCATTTCATATAATCTGCAATAGTTGCTGACGGTCGCAAATAGATGTAAAAGCCATAATATAGAGCTATAGTGAGAAGCCAACGATACTTTCATTTCATCGTCACAATAACAGAAATATTTCATGTGTATATAACCATAAAAGACAACCTTCGTTCTCAGTATTTGAGGAGCGGACGTTGAGTTATTTCTTGCAAACTTTGGAGATATCGGTGATTGTTTCTACGCATTGAAACACGCTTCATATTAAGTGTCATAGTTTGTGAAATCTCTACTGAAAATATCAAAAATGTAAAATTAATCAGATCACATTTTAATGTCGGTATGTTTCGATACACAGAATATGCAATATTCCCTCAACGCAAATATTCACGGCAGCACCAAAACCTATTATTGATATTTCAACCCGCATCAACAAGTAGCTCTTCCTTATCAGTAATTGCCATGGAGCGCGGCGATCTTACACCTTATGTAATGGTGAAAGTACTGGTGTTCCATTCGCACTATTGTACAGTCTCATTTATTGCCTTTTACTGCTCAAAAGTGCTATAAACATGGGCATGGATGGTTGTGTTGGAAGAAAGTTGATCAATATTCTTGACATGAGTATAGGTGCAACTTGGAGGTTCTTTAAAATTTGCGCCAAAAATGGTCTTCTGTCTTTAACAAATTCCTTGAATATTCTCTACCCTAGGTAAATCACCTATGATGGGCAGCTATCCCATGTGCTGTAGCCACACCTGAAAGATTATTTGACATGTAACTGACTGCAACTTTTATAAGTCGCAGTCTTTACAACATCTGAGCTCCATTCATGCTGAATGCGTAAACACGCCCGTACCATCCGTGCCCATGTGTGGTGCTCAAAGCAAAATGAAGCTGTATTATATCGTCCTTGTGGCAATAAATATACTGCAAGTTTCCTTTGTTTTCTCTGCCCAGTGTCCAGTTGGCTGGCAGCTGTCTGTGGTCGACACCACCAAGTGCTACCTTCTTGTCACAGACAAAGCAACTTGGTCCGAGGCGGAGCAACACTGCCGGCAGACGGCTTCACATCTAACTTCTATAACGTCGGCTTTTGAAACGAGCAATTTGAATAGTCAGTTGCTATGAAAGATTGGTAAAATATGAAGGCGAATTTGAAAACAAATATGTATGAAGGAGAATAATGATATTACAATATATGTGTAAGGTTGCTATAACAGAATACATTAATTGTGTTTGTAGTGCTCCTTTTTACTATAATTATTAACATTTTGAGATAACTTTGCTGCGATGTGGCCTTAAACCTTTTTATAAGTTATGAATACGGTTTAAAGATAATGTCTTGATAAGCACAATTTTACAGTAACACTGATGTATTGCAGGTCTTGTGCAGAATAGTCTTTTGATCGGCCCTCTAGACCAAATATGGATTGGCGCAAGTGGTATAAATCAAGATGACAGATTCATATGGACTGACGGGACACCAATGAGTTACACCAACTGGCGGATTGGTGAGTGTTCAATTGTATCTTACTTGCTTGAATCTGTAAAACTGTTTTCTCGCCTCGATTTATTTTCGATATTGCGATATTAGGCGAGCCTTATCTTCTTTTCTCCTGCGTATCATCAGCCGCAGGCAGTACGGGGAAATGGAGCACAGAAAACTGCCAGACGAAGAACTCTTTCATCTGCGAGCATTACATGGTACCCACCGATCGGCCAACCGACTGCTTCGACCTGCAATACAGGAACGGCATTACAAAGAGCGGAATTTATCAGATCTATCCTCCAGGAATCGCTCCCTTTATGGCTTACTGCGATTTGGAAACCGATGGCGGCGGCTGGACTGTATTTCAGAGGTGCTTATTTATTTACTCTGTTGTTGTTTAACATGTATTTCAATTGTTGTAATGGCAGAAGGATTAAGCGTCGATTTTGGATGACATTTATGAATAAGCACGCGGCGGAAATTACGTCTCTTATATATATGATATATATTATTATTTTTCAAGCTGCTTGATTCCAGTCCCGCTCAGAACTGGGGAAATTAAACAACTTATGCCACCTTGCTTTTCATTCAAAAGTGAAAATATTACAATAAACATCTCTTGATTTAGACGCATTGATAATACCACTACATTCTACGATAAATTATGGAATGATTATAAGGTTGGATTTAATAATGGATTGGATAAAAATTTATGGCTTGGAAATGATCACATCCATATTTTGAGTACCAAAGATTCGGATGTCGAGTTGCGAGTTGACTTTTGGGGCAGTCGAGGTCCAGATTTTTCCCCAGTTCCAGATGGATACTGGTGGGAAAAGCACACTAATTTCCACGTAAGTTCAGAACTACTTAGCAATTACAGCGTATTAAAATATATCGTTCATTTCAAAGCTTTTGACTTTTCAGAGATTTCAGTCTTTCAGAGATTGAAGTATCCTTGTACTGCTTGCGTTTCTGATACGATGACTTTTATGCATACAATTAAGATATCCTTTTGAAATAAAATCGTACAATCTTAACATCCAACCGTTACTATCTTTGGAAACTGCTGATTCTTTTCTCAATTTATTAGGTTTGATCGAGAAATACATGCATATGTTGAACAAAATAACTTACGGGAAGATATGAGGAAGCATTTTGATTGCATAAAAGATTGCCAGCTCTTTGCCTTATTACTTTTACAATATGTTTGCGCTACTGTATTTGATAATCCCTTTTAAGTTATCAGTTCTCTGCAAAGTATACACTTATAATACGTTTACAGATCGATGATGAAGCAAATTTCTACACACTACACTTATCTTATCGATACACAGGTAATGCAACGACGACGCAAGGAGCCGGCATTGGTTCTTCAGTCGATTGTTGCTTTTCGACAGCTGATGTGCCGAACGTCGCCGACCCTACTTGCTTTTCTGAAGACGGATTAGGGTAATTTTGCAGCTTTCTTACTTGTTTTTAGTCTGGTGAAATTTCAGCGGATGGTGGATGTTTCAAATGTGCGCCAATTCTGCTCTGAATGGCAAATATCAACCACCGCCTGCGGGTTACGGCTTTTTTTGGAACGGTGGTCCTTTTGTTATGAATCCACTTCAGTCTCGCATGATGCTTCGAAGTCTAGTATGGTGAAAATGTTCAATCGTTCATGTGTGAATCAAGGGATGGGATCATTTCCTTCGAACGCGCAGTCATTAGCAACGCTTTGCGGGATCTAGGTATAATTCTAGCTAAAAAAAACCTATTCATTATATAACGATACGTTTTTTGAATAAATTGCAAAATTCTACCCTAAAACGCAACTGTTCTCTGCTAATAATCTGCAGACAAGAAATCAGTTTTTATAAATCAACCATGCTTCTGTGAACATTTGAAAAAAGTTCTGTGTCCATACTTTACTATTGCCCTAGACTGTAAAATAATGCGTGCGGTATGCTAAATATTACGATTTTCTATTTACTACAGAGTTTTATTTATCGCACCCCATTAGATCTTGAATTACCTTGGTACACATATATTTGTATCTGGAATGCGATTATTGTTTCGATTCAGATGTGCGCACTAAGCGTGAATGTGTTGGCCCATCGATAGTTTAGTTCATATTGTTAAACTGACATGTGAATTGTGATCGATTTCGTCATTCGGTCAATTCTTGAATAGTTCAAAGCAAATATAAATGTTCCATATATCGTTGCTTTAGAGCGACTGTGTACCAGTTACGGATATGTTTTCGAGTTGTTCTTAGCAAAGGGATATGATCAGATCGTTATAATAACAAAAATGGTCTCTAAAACTTCTTGGAATGAACACAATTCCTATTGGCGTTCTCAGTCTGAACTAGTCCCAAATCATTCTGCCATCAAGAACGCTTATCTTTAACTAAAATGTTTTAGTAATTGAATTTAAATCATTTTAACATAATGCAACAGTCGGAGTCAACGTATGCACCCAGCGCTCATTAAAATCACCGAGACACTACTTTTTGTGTCGAGAGTAGTTCATGGAAAACGGCAGAGCCACAGAAAGTAACGTAGTTCGAGAACGGCCGCCTTAAAGGAAGATTACTGCAATTTGCTGCGATATCCAGTATATTATTTCGCTTGTATAAGGCACAAAACGTCAAATTAAATTAAAGTAAATTAAATTAAGTCAGTGTGATTGATAATTGCGATGAATTTTCAAATGAAATTGTATTGTGATAAAAACTTCCTATCACTTTAAATTTATTTTTCATAGTAGACTATTGCTTATCGTGTTTTCTCAATGAAGTTGCTCAAACAGCAACGTTCAGCGTTAACAATCTATCATGTAGTCTAAATGTTTGCAAGTGGTGTAATAGGTAAGGTACTGGAGTTGCAAAGCTAGCACTGGGAAACAGACCACTTGTGCAGCAAACGGCGTCTGTAACAAGCACGCAATATATATCGATAAGCAGACGGTATTGTTCAACTATCGAAGTTAGGTTGAATGTAAGACAGAAGATACCGAACATTACTCTGTTTAAAATGTTCAGTGTAAAAGTTATTTGCTTACTGTTCATCGGATACTTCGTACAGACTTCAAAAGCGGATGATGGTATCTTTGTTTCCTTCAAAACCTTTGCTTTACTATTTATACGGGTATATACCAACAACGATCCACCTCGATGCTCGTTACATCTAGAGTACCTTACGAGCCTTGGAAAAGCGTTAAATTGCTTGCATCGCATAAAAGTCGTAAAATCGACTCCTTTTCACTTTATCGAAGGATTTACTGGACAGGTGCTTGGTCCTTGAATGGATTTATATCATCCATGAGCATGGAGAAACGATGATGTCCGATTGATTAACTCTAATAGATAAATTCAACCGTTGTGGGTTGAGACCGTTGTACAAGAGTGTCCTCTAAATGGCACGAGGATTAAATTCTTTATCAAGCGCACGTAAACATAATCTTTGGTGATCATTTCTCTGATGAGAGATCCTCACCGCCGTCCTCTTTTTCAGTGGTGGACACTGCGATTTTCTCCCATAGTTTAAAACATATCGATAACCTTCGATCCCTTTTCATTATGAGCTTAGTAAAATTACTTTCAGTTTCTACACCGCATTTATGTCAACAACAAAGCGGCAAATGCTTTACAGTAATCGTCGATCAGAAACTAAACTGGAATGACGCAGAAAAGTATTGTGAGACAACTCTTCCAAATGGACGATTGGCATCAATTCACAATGCTTTCGATGGAGCAATAATTTGTAAGTTAAATGTATGTCTTATATTGTGTGGCAAAAGCAAAATATTAACGTTTACTCTTAACTGGTGATACTTTGATTCTCCGCATAAGACTTAATCGCATTAACGATGTATTGTTACCGAAAATTATTTTGCAAGCATTGTATTTTCGATTGCACGGAGTCGTCAAAACCAAACTTTCGTTTGTTCCATAATTAATCCATAAGTGTGGTGCCTAATACAGAATTTAAACCTCGAACACGTCGAATTAGGTTAGGGCTCATATTCCTGGTGTATGAGAGTGTAACAAAACAAAAAAAATTCCTTGTTTTGAATAACTGAGGTGTCGATGATTCATTTTTAAAAATCTTCGACTTTGTCGCCTTAGCCTTCCATTCCAGTTGGGCTCAGAACGGACACACTTCGTTCCCTCAGCCTCTGGAAATGGGCAACTCTGCTGAAAACGGAATATGAACGAAATGACAAACTCTGTAGTGTGAGAATTAAACTATTAAGGGCACGGTACCCGGTGTGATATTTTGTTCCTCAGGTCTCAACTAACTCACTTAGGCAATGAGTTTATATGGTTAATTAATAATTTAAAGCGCTTCCGTATATCTTTGATATTCGATTCTCCCCTGTTGGTCGCCATGCCCGTTCGTTTTCCGTAGCCGTTCATGTATTTAAAAGATACTTTAAAAAAAGTTAGTTCTAAGGAGTTATGAAAGACTGAAGTGAAATGAAGCAGATAATGCAAATATTCGAGCTGGTATTACTAAGAACTAGAAGCAGAATGAAAATAATATTTGGGAAATAAAAGTACTGTTTGAAGTGCACTTTCTACCTTCCTCTTTTTGATAACATGCAATATTTTCAGCCACTTGGCTTGCTTTTCTGAGCACAGATCCATGGTTTGGAGGATTTCAAACAGGAGCTCTTCCATTTCAATATACTGACTCTTCTCCGCTGGATTATACAAACTGGACTCCAGGAGAGCCGACCCTTCCGTGCGCCCAGTTATGTCATTCCACTGGAAATACTGCGGGCATCCAATGTCAGCAAGGAAAATGGCGCACAGCGGACTGCGAAAATACATCTGCGCAATTTATATGTAAGCGAGCAATGAAATATTTTCTTTTCATTTCCTGCGTAAATACATTTTACTTACTTTCGACTTTAACGTAAGTAGGTGACGTAAATATTATCCAATAGCTCAGTTAATCTTGATAAGTCAGGATTAAGTCGATAAGGTACTTCTTGGTCTCGAAACATCCCTCTGTGTGTTTACATGGGATTGGAGGTCTAAAATAACTTTTTGATGCGTGCAAAACTCAGCGCTAATTTCACGTTTCTCCCATCTATGAATCTCAAATTATAATCAAAAGTTGACTGATTTCAGCAAATTTTTACATTTTAGATTGCAGAGTAATAATTTATTTAGCATTTCTCAGGGTATTTAGCACTGTTTCAGGCGAATACGGAAACTACTCCAGCAGCATACCACCGACAGGTCGGAATGGAACTTTTCTATATTTCCTTATAATTCATCTACCCCATGCAAGGCAATGACTGTTCCATCGCTGTAGCTTGCTTAATATCTAAATTAGAAGTTATGCAAATGAATTCGACAACCGTAACTGTATTATATTGTCTTGAAAGAATAACGTTTGAGAGTCTTTCAATTGTTTTGTATTTATTCGAAGGTGGTAAATTCCTACCGGGCCATTACTGGTTCAAAAAATTGGTGTTCGGGTAACATACCATCGAGAGGTACGGCACGTTCTTTGAAGGACATCAATTTATTTTTAAAGCAATGTTGCCTGCGCGAAAATTGCTTAACGTTCATTGTTTTCGACTTTTGAAGCATAAGTACACAAAATATCGTTTGAAGCGTGAAATATTGCAAACCTGTTTCAGTTGTCGAGCGCTCTTGTAATCAAGATAATGGCAAATGCTTTGCATTGGTTATCGGCTCACTTTTGTGGACAGAGGCCGAACGATACTGCGAAAGTCTAGCTCAAAACGGAAGCACAGCTTTCTTGGCATCAATAACTCAAGCTTCCGATGCAAACATAATCGGTTCGTTTTCAATTTGAAGCGATATATGCGCATATAATAAAAATTTATGAACAAAATTCAATGTGTTCATCAAAGCCCCTCTATGACTCCGTCTTACAATTCAGTAAAATAGTTTGACAATAACCTGATTTAGAAATCTTAGGTTAAACGTTTTGTGCGGTATTTTCTAATTTTTTGCGAGCATTAAATAACTGGCCGGACGCTACACGCGCAGTGCTCCATCTGTTGCTCCGATTGTTTTAAAGCCAGGCTGCTTCTCACCTGTTTAAGATACTGACAGTTCTCTTATTTCCTTCGCCACCTATTCGCATTAGCAAGCATTAACTTTTCTCTCTACTGTTAAAAAAAGCTTCTCCCTGCACAAATTCAGTTGCGTGTAAAGCTGCTTTTGCATTCCTTCGCGGCTACTTTACCCAAGTATCACTTTGTTTACCGCATTTCTTCCAATAAAAATCTCACTTCAATAAACACCCCCTCCTACCTGACAGTTAATTGTCTCTTCTGACATTTATTCGATAGTAGAATATTTAATCGTTAAAATGACGTTTGCAGCTACCCTACTGCAACATCCTAGTGTGAACAGCAATCTCTGGGTCGGAGCCTTTGCTTTTGGCGGTGCACCATTTCAATGGACCGATAGGAACCAATTTTTGTTCACAAATTGGGCGCCAGGTCAACCACCGTCTCATCCAGATGGCTGTGTTCAAGTATGTCAAAAGGCTGATTCTACCTGCATTCAAGGCCAATGGACTGTTGTTCCCTGCGAAACTATGCTATCGTTCGTTTGTAAGTACTTCATACAATGACGATATCCTGCTTTGAGCGGTTTAGTTTTAAAATGTTGCGGATTTCACGTTCCCACTTCGTAGTAGACGAAATAAGTCGTTGAATCTCTTTTATCCTGATAACCAAGATCAAAGGCGAATAACATACTTTTGTCACCGGCTTCCTTTCCTCGTTGAGTTTTCAATCCCACTCATAAATAATACGAAGAAGGCAAAGCGGACTCTCATTTATGTCTGCAATCTGTCCGATAATAGATGAAAGACGAATGAAGGTGATGCAGACCCATGTTTAATGCTTAACGGATGCACCGCGCGCAGTATTTCGATACATTTGAAATGTTTGATAACATAAATGAGTTTGGGCATTTTGACGCGCGCAGACTGTCCATAGCCGTTGTCATACTGGCCGGCTCATCGCCTGTCTTTTGGTAACTGATTAAAGAGACAGGTCACTCTGAGTTACCGCAGTATTATTAGGTGGGACCGTAATTTCGATTTACACGGTACTAATCAGCATGAAAGTCACTTTAGGCGAAAATATGAGCTATATCGGAAAGGACTGCCGCGAACTGCATCAGAAATACAGCGACCTTCCAAGCGGAGTATATAAACTTAATCCACCGGGTATACCAGCTTTTAACGCATACTGTGATATGGAAACCGATGGTGGTGGCTGGACCGTATTTCAGAGGTACTTATTTAATTACTCTCTTGATATTTGACATTTGCCTGTGGTTTTCCAGTGAAAGCAGGATTCAGCATTGATTTCAGATAAATTTTATAAAACGAGCTATATTGATTAAAATTCTGCTAAGTATTAATAATTTTTTCTCTACTTATGCCTCTAAAATGGCCCTGAAAAATGTTACAGTTATAATAACATCACCTGATTTAGACGCATCGATGCAAACATCTCGTTCGTCGATAAGTTATGGAATGATTACAAAGTTGGGTTCAACAATGGATTGGAGAACAGTTTATGGCTCGGAAATGATATTATTCATGTTCTGACTACCAAAGATTCGAATGTCGAGTTCCGAATGGACCTTTGGGGTGATCGAAATCCGAGTTCATCCAATCCAAACGGATACTGGTTTGTTAAACACACTAGTTTCTATGTGAGTTACTCAATGGTTTTTATCATAGTAGGTCTCAAAATTATGTATCTTATTTACGGTATCAGTGGCACAAAGTAGAGAGGGGGTTGAAATAATAGTGGTACTGTGCCACTATTTCTTAAAAAACAGTATCTCTGTTTCATTTATAGAAGTATGGCTCAAATATGACTTGG
Organism: Plectus sambesii; assembly: GCA_002796945.1. NCBI lineage: Eukaryota > Metazoa > Nematoda > Chromadorea > Plectida > Plectidae > Plectus > Plectus sambesii. Next base: position 18,329 of record NIUQ01001646.1, read on the forward strand.
AGTCATTTTATCACATATTTACAAATTGTTCGTTTAAGATTATATATCCTACTTTTCAATGCAGTTCTCCGTTACGCTCATGCAGTTTTTTTTATCGCGGTGAGAGTCTCCTCATACATTCAGCTATATTTCTGGTTCCATATGGTTTTTCTAAGATATAATCATACATTTTGCTAGGTGGTCTAAAGCTAATCGCCGAAGTCAAAAAAACTTAGTATTCAGCTTTCTCGATATTATTTATTGTGATAATTAGAAATTGAATATTTAGACAGGAACTGATATTTGTTAGCAGCGAACTGAAAACGTTCTCATTGAAGTGTTTTTATTTGGTGTCCTTAATCAAGAAATCGCCTGTTGATGCTTGGTCACCTATTTTGTTGGTCAACTGTATAGTGAATGCAAACGCCAGAGAAACCTGAATACATTCCAAGCAAACTGTTTGAATTCTAGTAAGATACGGTACCATGCGCGATTTAAACTTCATTATGGGCACTATTTATTTAAGGCTGAGGGTGGAATCCAACTATTGAAAATTTTAGAACAAAACGAGCATTTGGCATAGGAGAATCTTAGAATAATGAAACAGAGCAAAAGTATCTCGTTTTTTCCGCGAAAGGTTTGACAGTTCGTTGGTAATACGAAACTCCGCCCACAGACTTATGACACAGGACGCTCTCGCACTTGTGTTGCATAGCAACAGACGATCAGTTGCCATGCAACACGTTACATTTTATGATCCGGTTTTATGAATTAATCATTCAAATTCGCTTCCGATTCATGTTCTCATTGTACCCCAAAATTGTATTATACAGAATCTGTGTACCCGGTAATAATAACCTGATCCAAAACCGAAACCTTTAATTAATTATTCGCGCTCCTCACATAAAGAGTCACAATGATACTAATAATAGTTAAAATAGGTTACGCTCCCTTACTTCGTGAATAAAATTTTACGCAGACGAATGTATGGCCATTTTTGAGGCTTCGACTAATACCGCGGGCATGACAGATAGGCTGTTTTTGGAGGGAAAGATGTTCTCGACAAGTTAGATGAGCATGAGTCGCGAGATGTCACGGCGCGTGTAAACGTGAATTGGCACAATTTCTTGCAAAGTTCGCTGTTTGAACGCAAAATTCCATTGATCGACAGGAATCCAAGTTTACGCGCAGTTTGCTTGAAATAGACTCAGGTGTCTAGAGCGTTTGCATTCACTATAATTTGCTAGTTGTACCATTATACTGTCAAATACAGTTAATTCTCTTATAGATCGACAATGAAGCAAATTTCTACACTTTACACATATCTTCTTCATACACAGGCAATGCTTCAACGAACCCCAGATACAGCATGTACCTTAATAATAACTGGCACTTTGCTACAGTCGATTCTTTGAACGGCGTTTATTCTGGTTGCTTTTCATCACTTTTCCAATACAAGTAAATATTGCAGTCATTTTTTGTGTTTGCGGACACATAACAGGGGAAATGTTTGCAGCGGATGGTGGTTCAGTAGCGGTAACTGTGGTAGTGGTTCGTTGAATGGTAAATACGCTTGGACGAATTGGGGTGCCTATGGACTTGCTTGGTATACTGGTGATACATATATCAATCCGCAGCAGTCTCGTATGATGCTGCGAAGTGTATTGCAGTGAATATTTGCGATATTCAAGTTCACATGTCCATCAATTGCGAGACGCCTTTAGATAATCATTTTACCAACAAATTCGCAAACTGTTATTTGCAAAATATTGCCGAGCTCTGGAGAATTTTAATTAAATGTAATATCGTGATTGGTATTAGGGCATTAGTGCGCCAAACCGTCCTTGTTTTTTCCGATTTTCCGCCGCGCAAGTAGCATACAACTTAAACACACAAATATTTCTCTAAAGAGAAGTAATTTGCAATTTTTTATTTCTGTTCTTATGTATGTTTGAAAGCGTAAATTTGACGACCTGTCGACAGTCAGTATCAGCCATATAATCCATTAAAAGTAGGTGCAGTAATAAAGCTTTCATAAATGTCGTCTTGATATTGATACAGTTGATATGTTACATAGGCTTTTTGGAGTCATTTTCAGTTTTACGGTTTACCTCGTTTATGCCTTCTGCTTTTTACGTTAGTTTGAAAATTAATCATGAGATCTAATCGGAATTGGATTAAATTTTCTCTCTCTCGTAATTTTACTTCTAGAAGATTCTTACAGTAGTGTCAGGGTGGCATTATTTCTCAGAAACAGTACTGCTTTTATTTATTTTTGTTAAATATTTTTACGCGCTTGCAAACATATCATTTTCACTTCAATAAGGCCCCTTTCCGTTTCAAAGAGGACATTTTCCAATTTAAAGCAAGAGAGAAATTGTCCTCCTTAATTTCGAAAATGTCTTTATTTACGCAGAAATGGTGTATACTGCTCTTTGTCGTGTGTACTTTGTATTTGTTCCAATCTTTCACTGTCATGCAATAAAATGACAATAATTTGCATAAGTCGCAATGAGGCAATTGTTGTTGGGAGACTGGTGCGAGAATGTTCGGCCAATCAAGACTTCGATGTTTGCTTGAGTTTCGAACTGTAATTTTCGCTAATGCGATAAACTAACATCGTAAACAATGAACACGCAATATTTGCTGAGACGATTTCATCGGCTCATTGGGTAATCTGCCGCAATTGTCGAACTTTTACAGTAAAATTTGTTTAAACCGAAAATTTTGGCCTGTCCCCCAGGTACTGGTATAAACGAATTTCATTGTATATGATTGATTTTACTCCTTAAAATTTTTGCAGGTAATATGATTGTAAAAAAAATGTTTTGAAATATATTATAGTGAATGCAAACGCCAGAGAAACCGGAATACATTTCAAGCAAATTGCGCATAAACGTGGATTACTGTCGATCAATTGAGTTTTGCGTTCAAACAGCGAACTTTGCAAGAAATTGTGCCAATCCACAAATATGTGCCGTGATATTTCGCCACTGGTGCCACAAATTCTACCAACAGAATAAGGGGCTGTAACCTATTTTAACTATTATATATATCATTGTGACTATTTATGTGAGTAGCGCGAATAATTAATTAAAGGTTTCGGTTCCGGTTCAGGATCGGTAGTACCGGGTACCCGTATTATGTATAGCACAATTTTGGGGTATAATGAGAACATGAATCGGAACCGAATTTGGATGATTAATCCATAAAATCGGATCACAAAATGTTGCGTGTTGCATGGCAACTGATCCTCTGTTGCTATGCAACACAAGTGCGAGAGCGTCCTTTGTCATAAGTTTGTGGGCGGAGTTTCGTATTATCAACGAACTGTCGAAGCTTTCGCGAAAAAAACGAGATGCTTTTGCTCTGTTTCATTATTCTAAGATTCTCCTATGCCAAATGCTTATTTTGTGCTAAAATTTTCAATAGTTGAATTCCTCTCTCGCCCACAAATAAATAGTGCCCATAATGAAGTTTAAATCGCGCATAGTACCGTTTCTTGCTAGAATTCAAACAGTTTGCTTGGAATGTATTCCGGTTTCTCTGGCGTTTGCGTTCACTATATGATTATTGCGGTTAACACAATGGTGGTACTCAAAGCGAAAAGAGTAGCCAGTTGAGAGGCGAGAATCGTCTAACAACGCTGCCATGCACCAAACGGATTATTTGAAGAATGTCTATTTTTAACTATTTAATAAATGTGATCGAATAACCAGATATTAAATTCGCTTCTTCGATCGAATCTCAGATGCTTCGTAACTCTGGAGGGCCCATAACGATTTTTTCAGAAATAAAATTATAGTTTGTACCACAAGCGGGGAAAGTAGAGTGAAAGCTATCTATAAATGATTATAGCATTAATGAATAACTCAATAAACATAAAGATGTATGTGAATGTTTACTATTCGCAAAGAACAGCTTATTGAATATCAACTGGAAAAATTTTATGATACTGATGGTTTTTGCACAGCACATTGCTCATACAGCGATGCTTGCTTTCCACTGTTTAGTGTGCTCAAAAATGTTCGCAAACCGTGCTATTATGTTCACCTGTGGATCTATAACTCTGCTCTTAATCAGCATTGTTCATCGCCGCGCCTGAATAATATGACGAGCAGCTGACTTTTACAATGAAAAAATACAGTCATGGTTGATATGAAACACTGTCAGTGTCAACCTTCTCTCTGTACGCTTTCTCATGCGGCGACAAACAGAGCAAGTAAAAGGCTTAAGGTTACAAACCGATAAGCGGACGTTATTGTACAGCCGCCCATCTTATAGCGTAACAGTATACAGTTAGCAGTGAGCGTTACTGCGTGAGCAATGTTCAGCACAAAAGATATTGCTATATTTATTCTTCTGTGCTTTTGTCGAACTTCAAAAACGGATGACGGTATTATTTTTTTACATAATAAATTAAGTCATTCTTTGGTAATAGCAGGAGAATATGGGTTTCCCCAGAGGATGTATCTTTGCTGTATACAAATAGAATTATTATCAGCTGAGCATGATTAGCTTTGCTTGAGATGCCTGAAAAGGGACAATATTGTTTCTTTTAATTCTTATAAAGGACTAACATGGTTGATTGTGGTGCTTCGGCTGAGCTCATCACGTGCCGTGAACATACTGTACAGATGTATTTGGGTGGAATTAAAACAGAGATGGACAAGGATGGAGGTGGGCACTGGTTGTCGTCTTGGAAATTCAAGTCGAGGCGTCTAAAAGTTATATCCTCCTTTATCCATTCGCTTACCTAGGAGCAAATATATGATGACATTGTGATCATGTAGGAGAGTTTATGCTTTAGACATGGGGCCAAAGGTCAGCAAGGAGCGCAGACAAATGTTAACGTTAGAGCTTCTTCAATGATCAATTACATTTTCTCTGATAGGGTTGCGCTACCTCCCTCTTCTGAATAGTAATACCTATCTCTTTATTAGCTTGCACCTTGTGTTTAATATATTTGATCTTTCAGTTGCCATTTCACTCGAAATTGTTCATATTACGCAATCGCTTTCAGTTTCCACACCGCACGTCTGTAATGAACAGAGCGGCAAGTGCTTAACAGTGATCCTCGAGCAGAAGCTAACTTGGAATGATGCAGAAAAGTATTGTGAGACGACTCTTCCGAATGGAAGATTGGCATCAATTCACAATGCGTTTGATGGAGCAATCATTTGTACGTAAATTGTGTATCAGTATAATAATATGCGGCAGTCGCAAAAAAGTAGTATCTATTCTTCTTTAAAGTATGATGAATCTCCTCAAAAGATTTTAACATCAGTGATGTATCATTATTGAAAAGGGATATTTTTGAAGGCGGCGACACGAAGCAGAAATCAAACTTTCTTTTAGACTATGCAACAAGTTATAAGTGTGGTATGCATTATGAAAGTTTAAGCCCTACGCGTCCAATTCCGTTCGAGGGGTTTCACTTTGGGCGCATGAGAATAACTCTAAACATAAGGAAGAGTATATTATTTTTGGAAAACAGATGTTTTGGTTGCCTATTTATAATATTGTAGGGTTTGTTCGCCGAGACTTTGACCCACACTAACCTCTAGATGGGTACTATCCATTTCCTCAGCATCCTTAAACTAGCAACTGTGCTCAGAATGGAATATGAACGATATGATAAATTTCGTAGCATGATAATCAAACTATAAAGGGAATGTAGCCTTATCTGATTTCTCGTTTTCTTGACGTATAATTGAAATATGTTGGGAAAGTGCTAATGGGATTATTTACTAATGACATATATTATATTGATAATTGTTTCTCCTCACCTGAAAGCCGCACCCAATCACCTTATCCATCCAGGTTTACACATGATACTACCGAGAGATAATTTTTTCGAAGATAGGAAATATTATGGTAAAATAAAGCAAATAGTCCAAAAATAGGATGGGATATTACTGAACCAAGAATGGAAGGAAAATTTCGTTCTGAAAACATATCGCTGGTTGTCATGCAGCACATCAAAAGTTTTCTCAGCATTCGCTTTGTGATTTCGCCGTTTTTTAGCTGCTTGGCTTCCTTTTCTGAGCACCGATCCATGGTTTGGAGGGATTCAACTTGGCGCTCTTCCGTTTCAATATACTGATTCTTCTCCGATGGATTATACAAACTGGACGCCAGGACAGCCGACCCTTCCGTGCACCCAAATATGTCATTCTACAGGAAACAATGCGGGCATCCAATGTCAGCAAGGGAAATGGCGAACGTCTGACTGCGATGCATCCGCGCAATTTATATGTAAGCAGAAAGCGAAATATTTCCTTAACATTCTCATCAACACAAATAGCACATATTCACATTTGAATATTTACCGTATTTATTCTAATAGAACGACAGTCTCTAATAGTACGACAGTCTCCAATAGTACGACAGGGTAGAGAGGGATCGAAAAATAGTACGACATGTCGTAGTATTAGAATAAATACGGTATAGTAATTGAGTATCTATATATTAAGCCAGCACCATCTGTCTGCGTGCGTGTGGACACCCCACGGTTCGGTTAGACCGGACCTTGTGCGGTCCCCGGTTGGACCATGGTCGGGTACCGTAAGGGTACCCCACCCCACACCTCCACTTTCGGCCGGGTCCATTATACGGTATTAACGCTACATACAAAAACGTGTCGTCATTCACATTTTCGCCCCTCTTCCCTCTATCCAGATACTTACCAGCCCGGTCGTACCAGGGTTGCAAACTGTAATGGTACCCCATCCCACCCATCCCATGTCCGGTCGGGTCGATCATCCGGTATTAACGATATACCCATAAAAATGTCGTCACAGCGCCCTCTTGCGGCGAACATTGGAAACTACCGAGAGCGCATTTGTTTNCGTATCGCCTGTCAATTACATACCCCCTTAATGTATGGGGTAAGAACTCGAGCGAAGAGCGCGGCGCTCTTTGCGAGAGTTCTTGCCCTCTACATTAAGAAATGTCTGTGTGTGTGTGTATGTGAACGCCTGGCGGTTTGGGCTGGACCTTAAGCAATCATCGATTATATCATGGCTGTGTGTGCCAAGAGTACTGCACCCGACCCATACCACTTCCGTCCCGCTTCTATTATATACACATCTAGAGCAAAAGCAAAGTATGCGAAATGGCTTAATATGGCATTCGAAGCAAATCTCCCTTTAACTAAGGGTCAGATGAAAGAATTTAATAGTTTTATTCAAATAGTATCCCCAAAAACGTTCTGTTTTCAAATTTTACAATGGGAAAACTTCTGTTTCCTAGAAAAAAAATCTTTGTTCGAAACCCGTCGCAAATGTGTTTCAAAGTGATTGAGGGTAGATAAAAACCGCGCATACGGAATTTGATAGAATGCAGTTTTGGACCGGCGCCATCAATCAATAGATATTATCACGAGTGGTCGGAGAACATTCTAGATTCTTCGAGAACTTTCTCCGGACTAATGCAAAATAAATTTTTGTACGAATTCTTTTAAAAAAATTCCCATCGAACTGCCTTTCGATGAATATAGTGTGCAAATTCTTTTGCATTTATAAATATAAACGACCAGCGGCACCAGATAACAGGAACCGAAAGGCAGCTTGCGAATTCCGTGCCGCTGAGCGGTACGGGTGACACAGTCAAGCAGGGTGACAATCAAAAACTCAAGCGGATAGAGCGGCGCGTTAGCGCAGCGCTCTCCGCTAGTAAATATTTATTTCCTGAACAAAATTGTCCTATGAAAGAAGGGAAACTTGCGCAGTTGGCAGTTCCCATATATTGCCTTTAGTGGATCCGGCAAAATTGTCCTCAACGATGCATTGGTCCTCGGTGGCTTTAACGAAAGTAGGCGATGTGAAATCTGTCCGAAACGTCTTTCGAAAAAGCTTTTGATATGTGCAAGACTCAGGGTTGATTTGACATTCTTGTTACTCATGAATCTCAACTCAAAATGAAACACTAATTGGTTCGAGTAAATATGATCAGCGAGGTTTATTGAGTAATGATTGATTTGGCATTTCTCAGTATATTTAGCACTGTTTTAGGCGAATATGGAAACTACTCCATCAGCACACCGCCTACAGGTCGTTATGGAATTTTTCTTTTTATCCTAAAAGCACTGTACCCTAAACCAACTACCGTAAATCCTCTATAAAACGCCCTGGGCGTCTATTTTTTCAATCAAGGCGTGAGGGGGGCGTCTATTAGAGGGTGGGCGTTTATTGAAGGGTGGGCGACTATTATTTCAATCATTGTTTGAATGAGGCACTCGTTGGAGAGAGGACATTTCATAGTTTCAATCGTCTCTTCAACTTATAACATCACTCAAAAATTCAATAATGGAGCGTTATCTGTAGTCGTATTTGACTTGGGAGTTTATTATTGAACAACACTGTACAGGCGTTTGTTGTTTTAATCACTCTGAAGGGGGGCGATTATTGGAGGGTGGGCGTTTATTAGAGGGTGGGCGTTTATTAGAGGATTTACGGTAATTGCCGTTCCACTCCTTTAGCTTAAAAAATATTTCTACTGGTATGCATATAATAAGGACACGACGACCCCCGCTGTAACATAGTGTCCCGAAAGGATAATTATGCAGCTTTTTCAGATGTTTTGTCCTTATTCAAAGTTAGTCGGTACGTTCCGGTACTCGCTGGTATAAAAAAATTCCCGGATCACTTACCATCCAGATGAGTAAACTCTCATCTTAACGCTGCATATCTCTATACAGTGTGTTGCAAAATTATAGCCGCACCCCCAAAATGGGTGTTTTAGGCGTTTCACTAAAAGACCTGTACCTAATTTTTGCACCACGTTATTCAGCGGGTCTGAAAACCATAGAATTACCAAGACTTTGAATTTTATAATACCGTAATACTCTAGTTTTGGCGCAATTCCAATATTTCGTTGTTGCACAATTATAGCCGCACTTTATGAATGCGTATATTTTATATATTTTTTGGCAGTCTTTTGGCTTTCTTCTTTTCCTTTATTAATTTTATTTACTGAGCACGTCTTTCGAAGCTATGCCGCGCGGTAAACAGCTTACCGAACGAGAAATTGGACAAATTGAAGCGCTACGAGAAGAAAGTCGAGGATTTCGAGAAATCGCGCGTAGAATCAATCGATCGGACAAGGTTGTAAGGAATTATTTGAATGATACAAGACGATACGGCACAAAAAAGAACAGAGCTGGCCGAAAGAAGAAGCTTACGCAGCGTGAGATGCGAAAAATCGGCCAGGAAGCATCGAATTCTAGGAAGAGTTGCGAGTCTATCAAGCGAAATCTCGAACTCAACGTCCACAGAACAACCGTTTGGCGTGCAATTCGACAAATTGCGAAAATTGAGCGGCAGAAAATGCAAAAAGCACCAAAGCTGGAGCCAGAACACTTCCAAAAACGACAAGATTTCGCATCGAACAACATAGGAAGAAACTGGAATATGGTAATTATTTTTAATACGATTATAAAATTGAAAAATAACGTTCTAGGTGATTTTTTCGGACGAGAAAAAGTTCAATCTAGACGGGCCTGACGGTTTAACGGCTATTGGCGAGATCTCAGAAAGGAGCCGCGCTATTTTTCGAAGAGGAACTTTGGTGGCGGATCTGTCATGGTCTGGGGCGCGTTTTCGGCGCTTGGCAAGCTGGAACTGTGCTTTGTTTCGACAAGAATGGATGGCAGAGAGTACCAACAGCATCTCACCCAAAGTCTTCTACCGTTTCTGCGCCGTTTCCGTAGACTAGGCCTCGTTTATCAGCAAGATAACGCCGGAGTACACGTGAGCAAGAACAAGCGCCGCAATGATCTCGAGTTTGTACCGATGCTAGACTGGTTTCAAACGAAAGGAATCAACTTGCTCGAGTGGCCAAGTCGATCCCCGGATCTTAATCCAATCGAGAATTTGTGGGGCATCATGGTTCGCCGAATTTATCAGGACAATCGTGAGTATCAGACCGTCAATCAGCTCAAAGAGGCAATTACCGAAGCTTGGGACTCTGTTTCAGCTGAATTGCTGCAGAAACTGGCGGATAGCATGAAAAACAGGATTATTCAAGTTATACAACGTTTTGGAAATGTTACAGACTATTAAAGTTGTTTTTATTGTTAATAAATGCAACTGCGGCTATAATTGTGCAACAACGAAATATTGGAATTGCGCCAAAACTAGAGTATTACGGTATTATAAAATTCAAAATCTTGGTAATTCTATGGTTTTCAGACCC
>NIUQ01001647.1:0-28437 GCA_002796945.1 Plectus sambesii
ATCACGCATCGTTTACTGCAACTTTTGTTGAATTAAGTTCGGAATCTTGCCGAGGACCAATAATCCAAATTTGAAAGAACGCGGCGGGAGAAACAACATCAGACGCTGAGTAAACATGTGATGAGGCCAATGATAGTCGAGTAGCGGTGTCGGGCTCCGGGTTTAGGGCAAAAGGTAGTCAGAAGATGTTATTTGACGAGACAAGTCTATTTTATCCACCGCGTCTGAGTGAGAATTACCATAATATTTATACACACCTTCACGTGACAATCACCAGAAATCAGACACATAAATCCTACTAAAAACTAGTATCTAGCATAGCAAAGAAGGGCGTAAGCCAAGCAAAGAACAACGAGCACCTGAATAAAAAGAGATACAATTAATAACATCCACCGCAAGCTAGGTCTATCCTTGGTCTCAGCTATTTTCCGTTGCAGCATTATTTATCACCTAAGATGGGAGTGGTAGAAAATCCTTGGCCGACCACATTCCATACAGACTGCAATAAGAGTAACTGAATATTGTCATCTTACATTAGTACTACAAGAACCTATAACAGTCGGCTAATGCCCGAAAGCGGGACAAACGCTGAGCAGAGTTTACCAACCCAATTGGCGTTCCTAAGCAACAACAAGATATTGTACGTGAGCTGTTCTGTACAAAGACTTTTACCTCCGAACACACGCTGTAGCGGTGAAGGAAGGTGCGCGCTATGCTGGATGGTGAAAGCTACACACGCTTCATTCGTACGGCCATTCCTTCGCGCCTATTGCGCGCATTCGTCAGACGCAATTTACTGTTCGTCGCTATTGTGCTTGGCGCGCTCGTCCCATTTTTCATCTACTATCGTGCGAACACCGTCGATATCGACTACAAACTCTTCTATGCGCTGCTGAATGACGCTTCCAATGAGGTTGTAGGTTGCAGTTTACTAATCAATAGAGCTAATTGGGTTGTTATGCTAAACAGATTGTGTAATGTGGCCGGTAACCTTCCTCCTAATGCGTCATGAGCTGGAAATAAATCAATTACGCCATCCCCTCGTCNTAATTGGGTTGTTATGCTAAGCAGATTGTGTAATGTGGCCGGTAACCTTCCTCCTAATGCGTCATGAGCTGGAAATAAATCAATTACGCCATCCCCTCGTCATACTCCGTATGCCAGAGTTTATACAATTTTCACTTCAATAAGGGGCATTTTGCATATTGATTTGGTTTAGTTACTGTCCTGTACGATTCAGAGAGTGTCTTTGTTCACTCAAAATGGTATATCAAAACCAGTACAAAAATAATTCAACAATACGCAAAATATCCAAAAGCTGTAATAAAAGGGCACGATAACGGAAAAATAATCGGTCAGCGCAAGACGCAAACTGAGACAGCTTTGAATTCGAGACTCGACAGCACCTATCTTCGATATTTTTAATTTAAAATATATTTGCGCGACTGCAAACTTGTGACTTTGGTAATCATATCAAATGTTCCTTTTTGTGAACTTCTTAAATCAATCACATAAGCATTTTCATAACTTATTTACATTATTATTCATTAAATTTCAGAATGTTTGCGCCATTCCACACACGGATCCATGGGATGCGACTATCCGGAAGTATCTAACGAACCCTTTTCCGTTAGTCTGCAAACGAATTCAGGTCAGGGAGGCAATTCTTTGATTTCTGAACTCCATGCTGGATGGCAGCGAATTAGACCATTGACAAAATGAAAGACGTTTATTTTCCCTTCAAAACTTTGAACAATACGAATGCGCATGTAGACAAGCAAAATGGATTAGTGCTGCGTCATGACGATTTACTATCAAGTCTGCTATTTTAAAATAGTTAAAAATCTAATAATCTATATAATCCATTTACATTCTTAGGCTGAGCTGACCTCCCTGAACGAAGACGGTATTCTGCGGTTCAACACAACCGAAGCGACGGCAGCTGGCTATGGCGAGCTCACTTGCCAATATCGCTGCTTTGATCGCAATGGAACAATCGACGACGTCACTTTGGATTTTGGCGCTTGGCAGACGTTTACGGTACGGTCAAACCCGGCCATAGGGAGCATTCATTCATTTCCCATGCATTGCACTGAACTGCCATAACTTAGGGAACCCGGACAGAAGAAAATTTTTAGCCTGCGTTATAGAGTGATTCATTTGATTTTTGTCTCTTACAGTTGATTTTGCGCTCTTAACAGACACAAATAGTTAGGCTAGTTATACTATAGGACAAATAATTTTGAGTGGGGAGCCAAAAACGTAGATCTAAATATTCTTTATACATTAAATTTACAATACCTGCATCATTTGAATAGGACACATGGAGGTCATTTGTGAGATATAATCGTATAAAATTAGTTTTGTTAAATTCTGTTGCATCTTCTTATATCCGAGTTTGAGTCCCAAAATTTAACCGCTAAATCAGGATAACTTGGGTCATATTATAATAGAGAGAGTTCTGTTGCATACGAAAATGAGTCGCGCTATCGCAAATACTCCAGGCGCGAATCCATGAGTTCAGAGAAAGTCAAATAACTTGAACAACTGTCATATGCGTGGTAATTGGACGTGCAAACAGTGCGTTGTCCGGGGACCTATTACCATTTCGACGTTCCAGTTACCTGAAGTAAGCTTCAGAGGTGGGTGTAAAGGATTGAGGGATACGTAGTCGCAGGCAGTGGTAAGCTAGTACTCCCGTCGTGGAGCAAAGGGAACCAACTCTGGTAGAGCGGAAAATGGGCGGGGTGACTGGGATGCTCAAGGGGAGTAGTCGCTTGAATTTTAAATGAACAAGCAATCAACGAGAGTTAAGAATAAACAACTTTCCATCACTATTCCCGCTCGTTCGCATTTAGGATTCGGCAGAGCCGGGCTGCGAATTCGTTGAAGTGCAGTGTTTACGGTCGTTCCTGGCCATTGCTCCCGTCTACATCAATTTGCACAACCAAATTTTGGTCAGGCAATCGAAAACAACAGAAACGATTGTCGCTGGCACAGGTACGGGAGGCTGATTAACTCTCCATTATTAGTGTTTGGATAGTTCTCATAAAAAATTCTCTGTAAGTGCCGCATGCCGCAGAGTCTTTCCAGCCGAACAATTTCTATAGTGATCAACAATTTTATGACATTAGTCCCTAAGGCCGCGACTCGAAAATATTTTCAAGAGCGTGGACGTGTTTCAGGCTCAAATTTGGTGCAATCTCATCGCGATAACACTGTTAAGCAGTCAATTTCTTTACAGACCAAGCAAACTTACATGATCCAGTAAAAGACGGCACTTCAGTAGAGAAAAAACAGCCGAACATCCTGCTGTTCGTTCTTGATTCGGTATCGCAGGCCAACTGGATACGCAAGCTGCCCGAGACCCTGAAGGTGCTTCAAAATGATTACGGATCCTACGTGTTCAAGGGATTCACGAAAATTGGCGACAACTCATACCCCAATGCCATGGGTTTTCTCATAGGTAGTCGATAATCTGTTGAATTTTTTCAGTCATACAGTTGACTCTCGATATAACGCCACCCCTAGGGACCGGCCCCAGGTGGCGATATATCAAGAGTGGCGTTATATCGAGGGTCATTTTGCCTTAATTTATTTTTGGGTCAACCAAATCGGGCCCAACCAAGGTGGCGTTATATCGAGAGTCGACTGTATCTGCTTTTGAACACTTTATAACCGATGAGCCAAATATTTTGAATGACATTAATTCATATAAATTTTTTAAAGAGACTGGATTTTTTGATATCGGAATGGTGCGAAATGTAACAGTCGTACGAATTTCGTGCTCAAAATTTTTGATCTGCTAAGACAGCCCAGTCGATCTATTATAATTATTTTCTCTTAAAAGTAAATATTATTCGTCCAATAAAACTTTTGGCTTAAGAACTTCTCTGCATATACTAGACTCCGTGATAAAGTAGACAGCTATGAATTGAGTTGAGAGCTTCCGACTTAAATGAAAGATACTTTTCTGCAGGCAAGAGCAGAGAAGAGTTACCCGATTCCGGTATATTCGACAACTGGCCGCTTATCTGGAAAGGATTCTCAAAAGCTGGCTATGCCACTTTATTCGCAGAAGACTTTCCCGAATTTCACATATTTAACTATTTCGCCGACGGTTTTAGAGTCAAGCCAACTGATCATTATTTTCGGTAATGAACTCAGCTAGGGGGGACAGTTATCGCAGAGACACGATCATCTAAATTTATAATATTTATTCATAACAGTCTCAGTTTTACGACAGCTCCGTTGGCATCTGTCCAGCAAAGGTATTTAATGAAAATGATTATTATTAATTGTAAGACAATGCTCAGCAATACTCAGCTTCATAATGAACTGCGATGTCATAATTTATGAACAACATGGGACAGGATTATTTTAATGATTCAAGGTTCTGAACTCCGTTATTTGAACGGTAGCACCGACGGAACGATTAATGTTTTTGCCGTGTGAACTGAGTCAATAATTCTGACCGTGCTACTAAGTTAGTTAGTTCATAGCTTTTTTGTAGCATTGCTGCCTTGAGCAGAGTGCGACTCCCTTGTTGGTAGGATTAGGGGGTTGAACCCTTAGCAGTTTCGAAGAATGTTCGGAGGCAAGACATTTTAGGGAATAGAATGGATTAGAAGGGATTTTGGGCTGGTCTGTAAATATTTCTGGTTAACTCTCTGAGTCTTTGATGCCTTGCCTCTACGGTGATGCTCTACAAGGTGTTATTCTTGACTTTATAGACAGCAAAATACGCATATTACAGACCTTTTTGGCTACATTTGATCGGCAGCTACCTGCATCGGCGCAGTTCTCATTTGTGCTACGGTAACCATCCTTCGCATAGTCTGCAGCTCAACTACCTAAAACAGTTTCTCACCAAATACAAGGGCACGCCTAAGTTTGCGCTACACTGGTTGAACGAGCTCGGCCACGAATGGCTTAATCAGGTATAGCTGCATTTCTGTCGCCATTTGATATAATTCATATTTTTTTCTCACTCCGTTGGCGCACTAACCGATTCAAGTTCGCTAAATGTGTGTAAAGCAATATTTCAGGTCGCAGTGGGCGATGAGGATTTGGCAGCATTTTTCCGCGATCAAAGAGAAAATTTGAAAGATTCTTTCGTTTTTGTGTTCGCTGACCACGGACATCGCTTCGATGCCATTCGAGAGACGGTGATTGGTAGAATAGAAGAGAGAATGCCGTTCTTTTCTATGCACGTCCCTGAATGGCTCATGCAGAAGCGACCCTATCTGCATGATATTCTTCAGAATAATACTGAGGTACAATTAGGATTCACTTTGCGTCAATTACGACATGATAATAAAACATCTTCTCGTTTTTATAATGTACATGTTTTGTCACGCAGGGTTAGCAATATTAGCAATATTGCAAAAATAATTTCTTACCGTAACACTTTTCTCACTAACTGAATTTCCTGCTCTGAACTGATTTCTGACGGTCAGAATTTTTTTATAGAGAATCAGAATATCGTACACTATCTGACCTGAACTTTGAGCTAATTCCTGACTCTGCTACTGAAGTTGAATTGCTAAAATCCTGACTTTGGTTCAAACATTAGGTCATAAACGAAAATTTCTGAAGTTATAATTATGCTGAACATTTGAAAGTCAAGCAAACCTCTTTCTCACCTTCAGAAATTGGCCAGCTTTTATGATCTCTACGTTACGTTGCGTGACGTGTTGAGCAACGAGGAGTCAGGCGAGTGGAACTTTACGGCGCAGCCAGCCAACTGGAAGGGAGTAGCGCCAAGGGGGTACAGTTTATTACGACCCCTGCCGGTCAAGCGAACATGCGAAGAGGCTGGAATTCCAGGAAGCTATTGCGTATGCCAGCGCGAGACATTCCTGAACGTCACCGACCGTAAGGTGCTCGACGCCGCCCAAACGCTCGTCGATCACCTCAACCTCATGCTGAAGGTAAATATTAGTATGGTAGGGGTAATATACTTCAACAACTGAATTTGTGACTATGATGTTCTTTGCCGAATATTCTTTGTTGAACAAAACATTTTTTAAATATTTAGATTACACCAAAGTTGATTAGGTAAAGTAGTATCATGTTTGTATATTATTTCAGTGCTTCATCTAGTTGTTGATTGCTTTCTGCAATACAGCATTGTCACTAAAAGATATTCTCAGCTCATTCTCGAATCTGGCTAACTTTTCCCTTTTTCACAGATGTCGAAAAATCATTCGTGTTGATTTTTGGCTTTTCTCACCCTCCTAAAAAGCATGTTGTAAAAAGGAAGTTGTGACTAAAGAACCAACCAAACTGACGCAATGAAATTGCGCACACCGACAGAAAATAGAACGCCAAAAATTTCGATACAAGAGCTTTTGTTTGCACATTATCATGTCTTAATTGAGCTTCCTAAAGATTACTTGTGATACGATCTGATTAGCCTGACTGTTGAATTTTTAGGATTATTCGCAGATGTGCGCGCATCTTCAACTGAAGGACATCCGCCACGCGCAGATGTTCATGCCCCCAATGAACATGGTGCTCAACCCGAGTTATAAAACATTCTTCAAGAACATTAAGAAACCGAGCGGTTTCTTCATTAACTATCGCGTGGCGATCGAAGTGGCGCCTAGTGGGGCTCTCTTGGAGGCGACGCTTCGGAACTCTCTGAACGATAAAGCGTTTACGGTAATCGACGATGTTAACCGAATCAATAAGTACGGTAATCAGTCGCTTTGCATCCAGTCCGCCGTGCTCAGGAAGTACTGTTACTGTATTGTATAACTGTTTGTCTCAGTGATGGCTTCTCCCTCCCAAGTCACTTCAGCCTCTTCCTCTTTTCTCTGCTCCAGTTCTGTTTTCGTTTTTCTGTCGCATGCTTACCAAGACTATAATTAGCAACCTTTTCCCTTCGTTTTTTACTTGCAGTCGGCAGAACGAGCATGTATTGTCTCATCATAAGTCGATGCTTAATTTTCTGTCTTTCAATTGCGTAAATAAGCAGATATCTCATAGAAAGCGTGATTTTGGAGTAGGAAAGCTGCCTACACGATAATGAAAAGAGAGAACATGCGTCTTTGTCTTCGGTCGTACACACAACTCAAAGTTGTTTGTATAAGCACCCTGGTAGTCATTATAGTGTTCAATGCAGTCAACTTATGGTGCTTGAATTACGTGCCAAATGTGCATTTTTCACTCATACTTTCCCCACATGCGCTTAGTATGCATGGGCTCTTTTAGTGTACAATGCGTTTACTGAAGGTTATATTACGAATTGTTGAAAAATTGAAGTATGTGCCTTGAAGAAAATGTCCATGTGATAACTTTTAATAATTTATTCGAACAGTGTAAAAGTTGCTCCATCGTAGATCATTTTTGACTGGAATCTCAAAGAATATTCTGGACTGCCCCCCGCGAAAGGTGCCAGCATCCTTGTTGGTCAGCGGCCTATTTCATAAAACTGTTGAGAATTGTTCGTCCCTTTAAAATGGCTATCTATCCTTGCATATCGGGGGAAAGTGCTGAGACGCTTGTACGGTGAAAGAGTTAAGCAGGTCGATGATTCTATTTTGTGCACGCACTCATGTAACACTAATTTGCTTTATGTGCATTTATCTGTTAACCTGACATGTTCCGATACGCTGAGATTGTAATTTATTTGAATGCGAAGAATATTACGCCGCTAAGATATAATTTACAAACGACGCGTTCGTATCGAATTGCGGTATCGTCGAGCATCAAACTGGACTGAAAATGTATATTTCGCCCGAGCAAATGAAAAGAATGGAGAGTGGGGACAGAACCAGAGCGGCACATAACTCTGCTTATTAAAAGCGATAATCTGAAGCTAATTTATCATATCGTTTAATTCACCAACTAAAGTCTATCATAAACATCATTCTATTCATTTCTTGTAACAATGGCACCCGGAGCGCCACTGTTTTCATTTCGGTCCCTTGCATTTGTTTTGCTACAGATACAGACACCCTCGATATTTTAAAAGTGTAAGGAGCATTAAAAGATACCATCTTCTGTTTCAAACGCTCTTAACAAACAAGTTACTCTGAAGCTCATGCTCGTGTACATATCATCCTGTAATCATGCGCCACTGACGTTATGACATCAGCTTTCGATGCAGCGCAGTCGTGCGGAGCAACAAGTTCACCAGAGCATAAATTGCTGAAAGGATGTGGGGAAGGGTAATAGCAACGCCTCTTCAGAAATTCTCCTACATTCACAACTTTGCTTGTCCAGCGCCTGCTTTAGTTCGTCGATACTGAGAAGCTACAAGCTCTGACAACGCTTTATATAACCTGCTCACAATATCGTCATTCAAAAGTATTTGACAGAAAGTAATTCCGATGAGAATTTTGTATGAAAAGAATTCTCGCTAGTCAAAACTCAAGTGAACTGTCCAAGGTTGGAGTATAACTACAGTCAAAACGTCATTATTATTGATTTACCTAACAGCATTGATGCTGCTTTAACTCCAAATATCCAAAACTGCTGTTAGAAGACCAAGAAAACAATTGAAATGACAACAACAGAACTAATCTACCATATCTTGTGTTATTTTATTGGCTCCTGTGCGATCATTTTCAATGCAATTCTTCTTTGTCTTATCATCAGAAAGCGGTCGTCAGGAATTTTCGTCGAATTCCGCTGGTTCTTGGGCGGTCTTGCGTTCAATGATTTTGCTTTGGCATTACTGACGGTGTTGGCTCAACCGAAAAGTATTATAGATGATAGTACAATTGTCTTTTATATGCTGGGTCCACTGTGGCGTGCTGGCCCAGAAGTAATGTTTATCTTTTTTATCGCCTATCTTTGGTTCAATTTGCTGAGGTCTTTCACCTTCACGCTTCTTTTCATTTATCGCTATCTTGTAATGTGCAGCTATACGGCATTGCAAAAATACTTTTCAAAGCGAAATATTTGCATTTCAGTTGTCATTGCGATGTTAATCTGCATATTTGTTACGGTTGCGGTCGTCTTAAGTCGAGTACCTCATGACGTTTTGATTAACAGGAATATCAGTAATTTCAGCGAATTAGAACTAAGAAGTATGATTGGAGTAGATTATCGATATCATAACTTGTACTTTCCAAGTGCTTTTGCGTATCTGCTCGTACACATCCTCTCATACGTTACAGTGATATGGTGCGCGAAGAAAATAGTCGCCGAACTACACGGCCATCATATCTCATCGTCGAACTCTGCGAAAGTCGCTCAACTGAAATTCATTCGAATGCTCGTCATTGAAGCCTCGCTGCATGTTCTAACCTTTCTGTGTTTCACCGTAAATCGTTCCTTGATCGTTTTACTCAAAGAAAATAATGAGTTGCAACAATTTTTCGATTCCGTTCTCATGTTACTCATGACTGTAATAGATCCTATAATTACTGTGTTCTTTATTCGTCAATTTAAAATAACGATCTTCCCCTGTCTTGCCAGTAAAACTGCAGTGGAACCGCTGGCTCCACAAAGAGATCCCATCGTCAACCATCTTGTCTACGCTCTCGTCGATCTGAGACTAATACCGATCCATATTACCCAAAGCTGATAATATCCCATATCTGTGCCTGAGTCGATATTTAGGTACAAACAGAGGTTATTCTCACTTGCTGTACATTCTCATGGTTATCAAAGTGTGCGTTATGATTTTTCGCCATAAAACCATTCTGAATGGAACATTCAAACGTGTAACACAGGCAGCACGCGACATAGCTATTTTTATTGATCAGTTCTTTGGTTTCTTCTTCGAAATTTTATAAAGTCGGTCGCAAGATCGCCAAATATACTGAATGGAGCAAACGGAATTCAACCGTTGACTAATGACACTCTCACGGAGGTGGGCGAGTTGTATGTTTAGAGATGCGCACTTGATTTGAAAAGCAGATAAACATTTGATTTCTAACATTAGATGTTAGACATGACGTGTTCGGAGAGGAAAGGTTGCTACCTCGAACTCTGATGCTTTCAAAATTATTCACGCGGTTCGCATCGGGTGCATCGCTTTTCGCTTGATCGAATGAGGCAGAGGCAGAGTTATTACTGATCAATGAATATCAAACAGCCTCAGATATTAGCTGTTGATGAGCACGCTCTATGCGAGATTCGATCATCCATGTCAAGGGAAATCAGAGTTGCAGTGAAGAAATTAATATGGCTCAGGTGCATGTATTATAGCAAGAAAAAATGATATTAGATCTATATAATCTGTGGTCAGTTGCGACAAAAGTGGGGAAGTTCTTCAAATGTACACTGCAACTGACTGATTACCATATTTCTGCGATTTTAATTATATAGGGTTTTGTTACAATATTATTTACATTGTTATGCACTATGCATGCAATATAAAAATGATCGAAACAGCTGGGAAAAGCGGTGATTGTGTCCATTGGAAGATTGTGATAATGTAATACTGTAGCTATACATGTGCTGATAAAGCAAAATTACTACTGCTTTCCGTAAAACTGCTTTGAACAGCTTCAAATGTTTTAGTTAATCATAATCTCTACTTAATTAAATTATGGCGCCGACTGTAGAAACTGAGAGTATCTGAGAGTGCACAAAAACTCGCGGAACTATCGGTAGACTGTCGAAAAACACTTATTAATGAATTGCAAAGGTGCGCACATTCTTTTTCCTACAGTTCAATGTCATTCGCAATGACCTATGAATCACCTTCAGAATTTGCCTGTGAGCTTATTGTAATCGCTGTTCATTTCCTTAATTTTTCCTATTGCACCTTACTCTAGAAACTCGACATATCTCACGACCCTATGAGGGCGCAGAAACTGCAAAACGTTAATTAGCTACGTAGCTTATTCCCTGCTGTTCTCGGCAACATATCCGAAGTACGTCAATAAGCTAAAGTTTATAACTATATCACGTGTTATATGATCTTTCCTGAGCACGAAAAAGAGAGTGTTGATTGACTTTAGCGGATTTCTGCGAGTTCCTCATGGGAGAGTCAGTGCCATACAGATCTCTTACGTACGATTGTCTCTCATTGCTGACTGCATCTTCATAATTCGTCATTTGAGATCAAGTTGGTTCAGTGCAGTATTCTCTGCAAGAAGACGTATCAATGGGTGACTGCCTACTCTCTAATTTGGATAAATCTTTCGTGTGAAAATTTTGCTACTACGGACGTTGAAGCAGTTTCTGCAAGCGAACAGGTTAATTTCTCGGATAACAGAGCAGGTAAACAATTTTCAAAATTTGTGTTAATTTAATCAATGCATTTTCTCAGTCTCCAGCAACATAGCATGTAAACAAAATCTAATCGGTTTTTGACGCAAGTTCTGCACTTTATTGTCCAGACAGTTGCGATATGAGCAGGGAAATGTCAAACTGCCATGGCTGATGATAGCTTGAAGGCGATACAAGTTTGCAATTAACAGTCAAAAATAGATTAAATTTGCAAGCAGCGGTTCTCTCTAATTGCCCTCAGAGCTTCGCAAATATCTCGCTGAACGAGCACTTCAGAAAACACACTCATTAACAGATTCGGCAGCTCTTAAAGCGGCAGGTGTCAATTAAAGCCTCAGAAAGTATGTTTGCTTCATCATTAACGTAGCCTAATTATCATCTGTCGCTGCTATAATTAAGCAGGACAGAGGCCAGGTCTCTATGCCTCCGCTCACTTGCCCTTGATTAAGACAATCTAACTTCGAGTCTGCGCCTAAAGACTTTTGCGGTTCGCTAAGAGAAGTTGCCTAAGCGCAATCCTTCTTCATCAAAGTCGGCCGCATCACTGTTCTGCCTTATGGAACTTGCATTTTACGATCTCTTTGATTTCTATGGACAGTCAGTGACTTCATCTAAACTCCGTCGCATATACTCATTGTGGAGTGACAGAATCAGCTACTTTTCTACCGTTGCCTAAACAGTACATATTTTCCTGTTGTCATCAACTAATCGATAACTGAATTTCAGAGCGATAAATCAGAATCTGACCAACTTTCATTAGATAAAGAATTCATATCTCTATTTAAAGGCACATTGTGCCATGGTATCGGAAATCACAGATCGTTATGATTTTATTTTCTCTATAAACTTTTATATAGCCGGAACAGTGTCGATAATATTGAACGCTGTGATGCTGTGGCTGGTGAAGTCAAAGAGTGCAGCAATAATTAAAGAGTACCGCTTCTTTCTGGCGAACCTGGCGGTGACCGACATTGTGCTCGCTCTACTTAGCACTTTATTGCAAAATCGCCAAATTACCAGAGGGCATGTTATTAGCGGACTGCCTCTCGGTCCTATCCGGCACGTAGGAAGCAAAATATCTTGGTTTCTCAGCACTGGTATACTCACCGTCATGATCTACGAAGTTCTCACGTTCCCATTGCTATTCATATTACGCTATATTATGCTTTGCAAGCCAAACCTAAAATACTTTTTCTCCAAACGGAATACTTTACTTACAGTATTATTAGTATTTGCATTTTGTTTGCTTTATTTTGTAATCACCTATTTCTCTGCGGTTCCAACAGACGTGTTAATTAAAACACTGAATCAGACTGATCCTTACATTGACTTTTCGTCTGTTGTGCTCTACGGTACCGACATTTCGGTGAACAAACTAGGCGGCTTGAGCTTGTTAATGTCTACAGGGAGCAATATAGTCGCTTTTACTGTTGTTGCATTCTGCGCGTACAGAATCGTCCTTTCATTTCACAAGAATCGCAATGTCATGCGAGATCACACTCGTAATTCTCATTTGTCACTGATTCGCGCTCTTTTCATTCAGGCAACTTTTCCACTTATTTGCATTTTCCCTGGTTTTATCAATATATTGGTGACGATGATCTTTGGCAAAACGTTCTTGATTGGGGACTACCTGGGCTTTGTGCTGCTATCTTGGATTTCCGTGCTCGACCCTCTGGTGACAATATGTTCAGTTCGACCGTATCGACGGGCTGTATTCTTCTGGCTTTTCAAAGATGGAAATTCTGTCCAACCAACCCGAATTCAGGGCTTGCGAAGCCGGGGAGCAAGCTTCGTGAACATGTCGGCGTCGCCATCGCCCGATGGATTTCCGCGAAGAACTATACACAGCACCAATAGCATCACGGTCGAACCGAGACGCGTCTCGAACCGTTCATTTCACGGAACTAGTCGAGGAGGATTTTAAGATTTTCCACGAGATTGACGAAAAAGCATACCCACTTGTACTACAGAGGCTTCTTTTTTCAGTAACTCTTCAAGTGAAATATGACTGAAATTAATGTTTTACTGTTTGACATGTACACATCCATACTGTATTCACAGTCGCTAACAGAGCAAGTTTCGACTTGGGTGAAAAAATTGCGATTATCTTAAATGTCGTATTACGCCAAAAGTGATTCTCTTGCTTTAGTGGTTACCGATCAATGTGAAATATCCATCATCAAGACAAAGGGCAAAAAAGGGCATGCTGCGCAGTCTCCTATCTGATAACTGCTGCAACCTTTCTACTCCGTCTATCTCATAATTACTTTATTGAAGTTGAGTGTGACAAAGTAGTAGTATTCTCTCGTAGAGGTGAAGCATCTGGAATAGTTGAACCTAGGTAAGACATGACGTCATTTCTCTCAAGAAGCGATGTATGAAGTGTACGGCATGTAAACATCTGTTTCTGTTATGTATTCTACTAATTTATTAACGGAGTTTTACTCACCGATGAGGCCGATCTAAGAATACAACTGTTTCGCTCAACTTTACAAACAGCGAGATACAATCTTCCAGCAGACGATGCCAGGCGACATGCACGCGAAGTCTCGAAGAAGCATTCGGTTTTTAGCATGCTAAGTTATTGGTCTTAAGTTGACGAATTCGACCGTGGGCAGACAAAGAGCAGAGTGAAGCCCATTGCTGTTACCATCGCAATCAGTACAACCGCCAAAAATCCTAAACCGATTACAATTCGGTCTTTAACCTTTTTTCGTGCCCGTATTGATGCTCTTTCATTTACGTCTTCATCATCGACATTGAATAAAGTTTATTCCGAAGCGTGATGGGACGCTTTTTCTTTGAGCAACATCTAGAAGTAAAGAAACTTATCGAAGCTTCCTGTTGCAGAATGAACAGATATAATTCTCGCAAAACAAGTTCGATTGGGTGCGTTTTCGTTTAGTCCCATTCCCTCTAAATTCTTCAACAGATACTCGGTATTGTGCAAGATAGATTCATAAGAATCGTTCGCTAGGAGACACCTCCCTCTCAAATGGCATCGATTACTATGACCCCTCAAAAAATAATTCGTCTCCGAAAAACAATGGTTAATGAATGATAATGACGCCAGTATCACTTTCTTACATTTGGACACGACTGCATCAACTCTTTCCTGATGACTTTTCGACATACTTGAAACGAGGGCCTTTTCTTCGGATCTAAATGCCACAATCTTGAAAGAAGGCTTTTTCTAAAATATGCGAAAAACTGCTAAACGGAAGACAAATGAAATTATGATTGGCATAGCCCATGCATCGGTTAGGAAACTACTATGCCGTTACTCGAATCAGGTGAATTTCTATACAAAAAACAATTGAAAGCGATATTAGCTAAGAAATGTATCACGGTTACTGAGCGTTAAACTTTTTGGTAAGAGTAGTAGTAGTAAAGTAGTAGTAGTAGTAGTAAAAGGTGGACGGGGAACTCAAGTTATTAAAGACTAGGGGTGAGGCAACGGGGGACGATGGCAGTTGCTCCCGGTTTTCAAAATAATTCGCTCTCTACTCCAGCTTATTAGTTCTACATTTATACCTGCATTAGATCAAAGCCTCTTCCTAAATAACATTATATCAAAACTTACATCTGCTGCGGGACATTGTTCGGGATTGAAAGACGTTGACCAGACAGCAGATGTTCAACTAAAATCTCATAAAGCTTCCCGTTCATTTCATAATCGTCTAATTCTACAGAGTACGGCTGCTTTTCAGCAAATGTAAACAGCTCCCAGATGACAACGCCGAACGACCAGTATTCAGAAGTAATTGCAAATTGGCCAGATTTTAGTGATTCAGGAGCAGTCTGTCGAATAGGAAGAGGAGCATCCTTGCTTTCAGTGTAGTACGCATCATCACACTCTTTCAGTTTCCTCGATAAGCCAAAGCCGGCAACTTTTACAGTGAAATCCGACTTGAGAAGAATGCTACGAAGGG
The DNA here is from genome assembly GCA_002796945.1 of Plectus sambesii. Lineage (NCBI taxonomy): Eukaryota > Metazoa > Nematoda > Chromadorea > Plectida > Plectidae > Plectus > Plectus sambesii. Next base: position 15,132 of record NIUQ01001647.1, read on the forward strand.
CTATATCTCGGTGTATAACCTAAAATAGCAACGTAATATATCTGTGCCAGATGTGAAGCTCGAACTTAAAATGGACGGGCCGGAACAAGCATTTGTGGGTGTATTCTACGAAAGTAACAGTAAAATCAAAATAGGCGGCGTTCTAAGCGAGTGATTTTCATTTAGGCAACCGCCAGTCATACTGGACGTTCTCCCATTTTACTTCTGCTTTCGTCAAACATCCTCTAGGAGTAGCAAATCGAAACTTTTAAAATATGAATCATATCGTCTCTGGCCGCCATTAACTAAAGAAGCCAAAATGAAAGAAACGCTCCCATTTATTTTTCGCTATAATTAATTTGTTTTTAACTGATGCTAATTGCAGTGGACGTACTAATGACGACTCTTTAGTTCATAGAGCGTGGAGCGAATAGATATGTCCCATATTCGATTAGCCCTACGATTCCAGAACATCATGTCTCCGCTTTGAAATCAGATCTCTTTGGAATGATCACATTTTTTTGCATAACTTACGAAATTTATGACTAACCTTTAATTTGAGCCGTTAGCGTTGAACAATAAATATTGATGATACTTACATTCATAGACGCTAAAAATTGCATTGCTCTTGCAATTTGCAGCGCGAACCACAATAAATCGCTGGTTGTGATCAAACCCTTATCTCGTCGAGATTGATAATTTTTCCCCCAGTCCGAAACGCGCTGAATCTAAAAAGATATATGTGCCGCAGATATTCAGGAGTTACTAACTCTTACATTATCACAGCACAGATTTATGTTTTTTAACGATGTGTATCATTGCCGGTTTAAATTGGAAACATTCATTTTTTCAATAGAAATATCCAATTTTAGTTGAAAATTTTGCAGCTCAAGTTAGAAATTGTTTATAAAACAGCTTTGCAATGGCATCAATAACAGTGATTTTAGGGTAAAAAATTATTATTATCGTTTATTACTACTACAGTAAAACCCGAATGAAAGAGAATTTTCGGGAAATTAAAAAATGTTTCTTATATTCGGGTCTCTTATAGCTGGGTTTCACTGTATAATAAAACGTTTTCTTGTAATATTTTAGGATTCGATTAGAAAAGTTTTCGGCCCCCAGCTTCTTCACACAAAAGAGAACTCAATCGTACTAATTTGATATAATATACTTTTAGACAAGAAAACCGTTAATTTCAATCACGCACTTTAGCTTGATTTTTCAAGGCTGAGTTTATGTCATTTCATACCTTCCACACTTTTTCATTTTCGTTTCCTTCGAAAACAAGTTCATCCTCGAAATCACCGTTCTTCCATTTTGCTTGCAGAAAACAATCCAAGCTTCCGCACTCGCAATATTCAGTCACGAGACAAAAGTCGGTTTCAATAGTTGTGATGGCTCCAAGAAGTTTGAGGATATTTTCATGCCCACCTGCAGACGAAGACTGAAGATGAGCAAACATACGTAGCTCGTCTCTTAGCATCTCCCTCTGACGTCCAAGAATGTCTTCGCTTTCTACCGCATTCATGGAGTACGTTCTCATATGCGTCGTTTTGACTGCCACGGGTATGCGTTTAGTTAGCAAAGACAGTATCCCCATGTGGACATCACTAAAGTGACCTCTTCCAATAGCCTGAAAAGCGAGTTTTCTTGAGAACATATCACAGGCAAATTCTTTATGAATCCACCGATCAAAACATATTTGTTGCTAAATGAATTTTTTGGATACGCGAATAAACTCTTCGTTGTTAAAACAGATCCTTGAATAGAACTATTTTATGATACATGAATTTTCCACTTTTCTTTTATTTTGTTCTTTATTCTTCGTTCCGTTATAACTAACAATAAATTTTCTACAATCAATATTCGCTCAATGTTAATAAGTGACACGAAGAAAGAAAAGGCACAGAAGAAACTATGGTAAGTTGAGTACATCTCTTTACAGAAAAATACTTATTGTATCGTTTTGAGCATTATACAAAATACTGAGTTTTTGTCTAAGATTCAGAGTCGTAAAAACGGAAAAATAACTACCTTGATAATAGTTAACGTATCAGGCTCTATTTCAAAATTTTCATCAAGCGCTTCGTTGTCAAGTTTGTCCAGAATTGACGTGTAGCCTTCTTGATATTCATCGTAGCAATTAAGCGAATTTTCATTGAGCCTTATGTTGTCGTTTTCTTCTTCGCTCTCATCGGTTGAGTACTTGGAATGACCTTTATTCATTTCGCGCAAACGTTAATAAGTGATGAAGAGAACAATTTCTTACACCTGCACTGATGTGGATACTTGCTTGGCCAAGTTTTATAAACGCTTAATCACGTTGACATGAACACGCCAGCTCGGAAAAAAGTTTTCTCGGAAAACGTCAGATTATTCAGTCCTTCTATTGAAAGGAAAACTGATTCGATAAGAAACAAGTTTCGCCCGTCTGTAGCTGGAGTTGAACAGCAGTGGTCTGCCTGAAGTGTATACTAAGATGCACCATCTGTGTGATGCATGATCTGCTCTGGGGCCAGTTTCATAAAACAAATGTAAAATTTATTCACATTTAAATGTATTTAAATCAGAGCGCCGGTTGGTTTCTGCGAGCAACTGTCCATCCACTGATCTGATGTAAATACATTTAAATGTGAATAAATTTCATCTTTATATTATGAAATTAGTCTCTGAGATTGAGATGTGTTGATTACTAATGTTTAAACCACCGAGAATACTTCGGCATTTGTTTGGCTACGTGACGCATTTTTTATAGCCCACTGATTCACCAGCGGTAAGGCGTATTTTGTTGAAATATCGATTTTATGCGCTGGCATGCGTTTTTGCATCTGAATTCCGGTATCGCTCACTTTCAGCTGACATTATTACACATAAGGAATTTATTTAAATAATTTGGAATGCAGCTGAAAATCTATGTCTTACTTTATCAAATACCCACGTGATAGTTTTTCATCTGCATTATAACTTTATTTACAAGCGGTCTTTTAAAGCTAAACCACACATTACTATAACTCTTGGCATCACCTTACATTGATAAATCTTCATGAAATATGATCAATTTCATTTGACCAGATAACTTTCTGAACACTTGCTGAAATAAGAAGCATCGCCAGAATTTTACTGGTTAGCAGGAGCTTCCATGGACCGTCTATCCTTGAGTTAGACCGCGCACGCGCTTCATCACGCAGGGATGCCAGGTCGAAAAATGTTTTTTAAAACAAATTTTTTGAAATTTAAGAATTTTTTAAGACAAACGCTTCCGATTTAAGACAAAATTTAAGACAAACTATAACATCGTTTTTTGAGACTTTTTCGATATTCCTTTTTAAATGAAAAAGAAGAATAGGCTTTAGTAGTAACATCTGATCTCCAAGAAAGACAAAATGATGACAAGACAACCGTAAATTTTCAGCGAATGACAAAAATTAACACGTTTGCCTGCTCCTTTTTTGTCTTAAATTTTTTTGTGTCTTATAAGATTTAAGACAGAGCACCTAAATTTAAGACAAATTCTTAAATTTAAGTGAATATGGCATGCCTGTCATCACGTCTACATAGCGCTTTCCACAAACGAGCTGATATTGCTACTAAAATTAACTTTCAATGGGAAAGGTTTTGCAGCACTCCCCATCCACGAATTGTCAGTCTCATTTAACTATTGGTTGCAAGATTTACGCTATATATTGTTGCTTTTATTTATACACAGCTTCTAGTGACAACATATCAATTAGTACAATAAGTTTTCAAGCTCACATTTTGCCATATAAAAACAAACACGATTCATCGCAAACAAAGCAAGAATATGCGGTATCAATTTTTATGTATCAAAAAAACAAGGAGTTCGTTGGAACAACTTCAATTTTATACCAAACTTCATGTACAAATCAACGGCGAGCAATGATGGCCGCATTTCATATTTTTCGCGTATTTCCGTAGCAGCGCTATTGCGCACATCCTGGGGCCAATTTCATAAAACTATTGAGCTGCTGAGAATTGAGGAATTGAGGCATGCACCCATTGGTTGAAATTCAAATCTGACCAATCGGCGTGTGCTTCAGTTCCTCAATTCTCAATTCTCAACAGCTCAACAGTTTTATGAAATTGGCACGTGAGTGCTTTCTTTGTGGTCTGCCCCTTTCTGTCCATCCTGTCAGATCATTTCACCACACATCATTTTATTGATAGCATTCTCTGGGGCAAATAATGCCAAAAATTTGGATTCTATAGCATGCTCAGGATCAGAGCGCCATTTATTTAGTATGCCTATCAAGGCAAGGCAGTCTCCAATCGCATTGTGAGCATCAAAAGTACCGTCAGGGAAAGTGTGGGCATGAATTGCTGATAGTGAGCATTTGCTATAATTGAGATTTCTTGCGGCATGCAGGCTGTCACCAAACAACACCCTGCAATGAATCGGATCAATTGCACTCTTACACCAGCATGCATTGTTACTGTTACAGCGCCAGCTAGTGATAAATGGTTGCCGAGTTAGACAGTGATTGATGATCAGTTAGAGTCATCCATCTGGAACCGTTTGTGCTAACGCCGAGCTCCTCGTTGCTGATGTTAGGTTTAACCGTTGCTTCTCTAGACCGTGCCTCGAGCCGCACGGCCGGCTACCTTCCCTCTTCCCGAAATAAACATCCGATATATTGTGTGCAAGCAACACAACAGTTACATTGCTATAGCGAAACACATGCTATATATTAGTCTACAGTGGAATTCGTTTATAACGGTTTCGGTTATAACGGTATTTTGTTTATACCGGTCAAAATTTTCGGTCCCAAAGCGTACTTTTCCATACAAATAAGTTCGGTTATACCAGTATTTCGCTTATACCGGTCAAAACTTGCCGGTCCTTCGGAAACCGGTATAAACGAATTGCACTGTATTATCAAAATTCTTGACTAGCTGTGAATACAGAAGAGAAAGATGGTTGCATGAAGAGATGAAACATACGTTTGTGTAGTCTACCTGGTTTTGCCTACTATCGAGTCTTCTATTTTCATCTGCCGTCCATACGGAACATATATACTGTAAGGCGAGATAATACTGGTGGTATAAAATTTGGGTGAATTGGGTGATCCGGTCGACCACCTAAGTCAAATCCTATCCAATATGTTTACTCTTATAATATCACCGAGTCAAACCGAACAGTTAACCAAGTTAGGTACTGTGAAGTGAAAAATTAGTGGGTGGGATTGAATTTGAGTGAATTTGGTGGCCCGGCCAACGACCAAATTGGTCCAACTGGGCCAGTCACCCAAATTAAGTACCACCCTATATTTCTACCCTTACAGTAATATGCGTAAAATAATCGCAAACTTATCTTAGAGTAAAGAATTAAATAAATAATTACCTTGTCCATATGGGATGAGTATGAATATTAAAACGCTGCATATATCGGACCAAAAATCGCTCATCAAAGCGACGACCGTTGTGAGCAACAAGAAGAACCATAGCGTCATTAGCAGCGGCTGCTACCACCTTCTCAATAAACAGGACAAATTCGAGCATACCCACTGCAGGTGGAACTGCTGGCACCTAAAACAGTGTTACAATTACGAATGTATACCATTTTCACTTTGAATTGGACACTTATTCGAAAGAAATTCAATCGTGTCCAGTTAGATTAAGAAAGCGTTCAATTTATACAATTTGCCGTGTGAATCAATGCAAATGATGCTCCAGCATAAATATGAATGGGATACTACGCAGGGTGACGAGGAACACTATGCAGTCAGCGGCGCAGATAAATTCTATTCAATTTTACCATTTGGGAATAGTACAGGACTCGGAATTGTCCTTTTTAAAAAGATTTGTCCTTTTTTGGGACCCTAAATCTTTTTAATTTTGAATGTCCTTTTTTCAACGAATGTCCCTTTTTTGATAAAAACGCCAAAATTTCTAAAAAAGGTCATTTTGAAAAAAATAGAAGATTATAACACAGAAAAAAGGATATTTTTTTAAAATGACATTCAAAATTCAGAGTCCCAAAATGGAAAAATCTTTTTAAAAAGGACGAATTTTTTAAAAAAGGACAATTTTCAAAATGTCCTTTTTTCAAAATTTTTCATTCCGAGCCCTGGAATAGTATTACACTTTACTGCTGACCAGTATTACATAGACTTTAATAGGGCTAAAGGGCGACCGGTACGAGGGAGGTCCTAAAGCGATTCTTGCCTGATTACAATGTTTGCATTCAAATAGCACCGTACGGCATTGTTATTACCACAAACTCTTACGTAATACAATTTAAATCATGCGCCTCCGGTTACGGAAGCCTACGCGTACCGGTTGCCCTTTAGCCCGATTACATAGACTTGACATAACTGGATTGACTACAGGAGTTCAAAAATGCTTGGAGAACAGGACAAATATGCACTTATCAAATTAAACTGCAGCGGAAGCGAGCTCAGCGCACAAGAGGAGAGAAGCTTCTTCTAATATCAAGTTCCCAGTTCAAGGATACAGTGAAATTCGTTTATAGCGGTTTTTGCGGGACTGGCACTTTTTGACCGGTATAAACGAACGTGTTTTTATGGGAAGACACGCTTTGGGACCGGCTAAACTTGACCGGTATAAGCGAAAAGCCGTTAAAACCGAAACCGCTATAAGCGAACTCTACTGTACTGCAACCCGAAATCAACTAATTTCATCAGGTAAAAACGCTTTTGCCACCGTAACAATAAATTCTGTTTATTTAGCTAAATAAAATTTAAAACGTTACTGACCCGCATGCCCTGTTTAGTCAAGTGTTGTTGGCCATATTCATCAATCTCCACCGCAAGGCCAGTAATTTGCGCCGCCATGTAACTGATCTCCGCTTCGGGGACGAAGTAGGCCGAATATGAGCGATTATTCATTTCATCAACGGTCATTATGGTCAATTGCGTTATTTCGGCGGTTTTCGTGCTCAAACCAGTCGTTTCAAAGTCGTATACAAGCAAGATGACTGGAGGAACGACGCAGGCCGCCATGATCCGATTTGGCTGAAATATCTTCAGAATGTTTAGAAATTAATAAATTCGTTATGGTTGCAACGGGAGTGGCTGATCTTTTAGTTTAACGATCGAGACAACTGAGCTTACCGTATACTAAAAGCTGATCACGTTTGCTTTATGAAGAAAATTAATTTCCAGTCTAAAGTTATAAAATAGTTCAAAACGATTAATACAATTTCTTCCTTATTAAATTTTGCAAAGAATGGAAAGCCTGAGACAATGACTTGACATAAATCATAATCCTCTATATCATCGCTAACCTGAGGAAGAGCATTACTTTCCCAACAAGAAGTAGAACTATTATGACCATAAGATTACGGTAAAGAAGCAATTGAAAACAAAAGATTTTCTAATGCAAATAAAGGTAAGCCGAAGATACGCGTCATAAGTAAGGTGGCGGGAAAGAGGACAAGTGCAACCTCAGAGTTTTGCAACTGCCCCACCCAAAATTTTGTGATAAAGATTGCAAAAACTTCCTAGGAGAGAAAGGGGGAAGCACAGTCAAATCTTATTACATATTCTTAAAGATAACATTTTTTTTATGCCAAGCCACTCTCCGTTTTCTACAAAAACATGTTCTACTTCTGTAGCCATAATGTAGCAAATAGTTATTTTTAATTTCACGGTACGATAACCTATTGTTCCCATGATACCTATCTCTAATAATGGCATTCCAGTACACTTCAACAAGAGTAAATGCGCGCTAACGCTATAATCTAATCAATATTCGAGCGATAATCTGCGCCTCTACTTTCCTAATGAACACTTGTTTCGCAACAGAAAAGGCGAACATTCATCCTTCTGGATGATTCATACGCGCGAATGGGTGGATAAGAGTTGCGAAAGAACGGGATTGTTAAACTAGTTTGAGTATCATTCTGACCGCTCTGTGCGCTTAGTCGACCAGCGCGAAACTACATTTCTTATTAGTCAATTATTTAAGAACATTCAGTTATTATTAGCATGCGAGCTAGGGAAACGAATGGGACCATTCATAAATTGTTTCCAGAGTAGCGTGTGTCAGAGAGAATCAATGACCATACGCGATGCGTACATGTCGAGTGGGGACCAGAGAGCGACCTACAATGTTACGTTTAGATGATTAAAAAATCGTGGCTATACAATCCTATTAAAACCATTATGCTTACGGAAGCAAAGCAGCTAGAGTGGATTACTGAAAGAAAATCAAAAAGCGCGATGAAACACGATTCAAACCAAGACCGCTCAACAAGCCGCGACTACGATAACAGGTTGTCGTGTCAAGGCAAACTGATCGTAAAGATATATCAGACGCATGAAAGTAGCAACATTAGTTATCAAAACAAAACCTAATTTGCCAGTTTTACAAAGTGCAAAGAATTGAATATAACTGCAACAGAAATCGTTTACAACAGTTTCTTATATAACGATACTTTAGCTGGATCAGTCACATTTGACTTGCCCCAAAGTTTCTACCTCTTATCTTTTGTAGAGGGGAAAAATTGCTGATATCAATCAAATTCTGCTGGTCCCCCATTAACTGGTGTAAACGATTTCAATTGTAATATAATCACATTAATGGAAAATATCTGTCTCTTCGAGTCCAATTTCATAATATTAATCAATAGAAGAATAAAAATAATACATTTATTCTCTCATTTAGAATCTGAAGACGAGTAGGGAGGAATCGAACTAACTATGGGAAGAGATCGCGGTTAAAGAGGGAAGTGAACACATACATTTTAGGGTAAACATAGCACAATAAAAGTATGTGTTACGGTATAATGTATTCGTGCTTTAACCTTTCTGAGGAGTTCAAATAAGAATAAATCACTAGCTGACGCATTAACAACATTGATCTATCCGAGTTCGACGAAAGCTAACAAAAGATTCGATTTACAGAATTCTTCCGCTCCAGTTGTTCGATTCATTTTTTCCTCTTATTCCAGCTTTTCGGTTTCTTGTTGGCAACTCTTACGAGTTTTCTGATGAACCATTACTAAGGTTCCCGAGGAGCAGGAGATATCTCGGATCGGATCACTAATCTCCTTTGGCATGTTTGATAGACTATTGCTTTATAATTCGAACAAGCAGATTTGCCCATGCTTAGAAGTAAGACATAGCACATTATAAATCATGTCGACCTGTAGACATTCTCAGGTCTCGATACGATCTTGTATCAGGGATTTGTTAGCGAAAGCGTTTACAACGCTTTAAATTACGATAGCAAGTACAAAGTATGTAAATTTAATGAAAAAACAGTCTACCAGCTAGCTACCAAGTGTATCGTCGGCACACTGCGCGCGCGTGTTCAATCTTTAGTGAAACCATAATATAACAGCTGTAATCTTAAGAAGATGTACAAATTGATATGTTAGTATATCTCTAATTTTAAGAGGATTTGAAGAATCGCCGACCAGTCAGCGCGCATATTGCGAACAAAGGGACAGAATGGGCGGGCGAGTGAACAAGTTGGAGTATTTTCTGGTGGTGATGTTTGGCTCGAGCTCATGGCTGAGCACAAACTCGATTTGGATGGAGCTGCCTCTGCTGGTGGCCGAATTACCCGAAGGATGGTCTCTGCCGTCATATCTGGCCGTCATCGTCCAGTTAGCTGTCCTCGGCCCTCTTGCCTATAGCGTTATCAGCAAGTGCATTCATAAGGTTCGTACTTGTATCTCTCGTTGATCGGTGTTAATATTAATTCATTTAAATGGCCATATCATCATATTGCAGTAAAACAGAGATGATTTACCAAAACAATATGGTCCTGCGAAATTTTAAAAAATAAGATAGGTGATAGTGTAATGAAATCATTCAATTGGTCGCATTTCAGAAGGTAGAAAGAGAAACAAGGAAAACTTTGTCATTTTACTTTCTCTGTTATACCTATATAGAATTAAAAAGCAGGAAAAGCTACTCTTTCTGCATTCGATTTGAAAAACTAGCGTTTTGATTGAAAGCAGCAATACCAAAATTGAATGCTAAAGTAACGGATTGCGTCACCTTTCATCATAATTCTTCACCCTTACATTCATGAAGTATTCAATGAGATGACGAATTTGAATGCAGAAGTGGCGTATTGTATTGTAAGATCCTGTATCTGACGATTTTCCTCTTTTCTTCAGGAACTGAAGCCTGCGCCAGTAATCACAGGCATGCTCGCATTTGGCTGCGTTTGCACGGTGCTGTTAGCCTTGTTTTGGGACAGGACTGCCTTTATTGGAGGTAAAACACCACAATACATCGTAAATGATACAGAGAAGCATTTCTGTGTCTAATGATATCATGGGCACTATTCTATTGCCTGTATTTTCAGTATTTAAATAGATATATTTATTCGCATACACCATTTTTTATCATAAAACTTACATTTTGCGTCCAATTTCGCCAATTTTGCGTTTAATTCGAACGCTCGTTTGGCGAAATTGAATGCGAAGATCTAAAATTACGATTCGAGACGGAGTAGTTGAAGCGTTCATGACGGAGTAGTTGAAGCGTTCGTGACGGAGTAGTTGAAGCGTTCGTGACGTTTTATCACTTTCAGCACCAGAATTGATTTGATAAATTTCAATAAACTTGATCAACCAAATCGATCAACTATACGAAAAAATTGCCGAAATGATGACCTTAGCTGATGTATGCAAAATAGAAATCGACGGGGGACGTTATATCCACCTTGTAAATGCTAAAGATTACTATTTGCTGTATAGAGCTGTAACGGTGAGAGGGCAACCCCGATCCCCGCGGGTTTTCTCTAACCCTAACATTTTGATAACTCCATCCCAGACAGGGTTACCAATTTGACTTAAATTTATGCCCGCCGTCTCAAATCTTTTAGGATACAAAGCAATTTAAGACAAAATAAGGAGGAAAATGTACATGCTTCTCTGCTTTATTTGCCTTAAATTTAGGTGCGCTGTCTTTAATCTTATAAGGAAGAAAAAAATTTAAGACAAAAGGGCAACTCTGATCCCAGATCAACCTCAACTTCCTTAACTTCGATCTTATCAATCCCCAACCCCCACTATTCAACCACTATCGCAACCCCCTTAGAGCTCTTTTGCTGCATACAGTTGGCAGTTGATGACCCTGATTTTGCAGACGAGCGCCGTAGTGTGGCGCTGTTCTTGGCATTCTTCGGCCTGGCTATTGTCAACTGCACTTCAAATGTCCTCTTCATGCCTTATATGGCCGCCTTCCATCATTCTTATCTCACTGCGTATTTTGTTGGAATGGGTCTCAGCGCGCTCTTTCCTAGCGTCGTCTCACTGATTCAAGGTTAGTATTCTTTTTTGTATTTTGTTATGTCGTTGAATGACATATATTCTTCGGGGAATGCGAGGCGGAAGAACACGCACTAACTAGGTTTATAGAGGAAGTGAGATTGCAACGTTAGCGAGGATCAGAACAGAGGAGCGCGTCGACAAATGTTTAGGATAGCAATAGCACAATGACATAATGCAGTACAGTATAATGTATTCGTGCTATAACCTGGCGTGTATTTAAATATATAGATGATTCACATACTGACGCTCTAACATATTTGCTCTGTGAATTTACTTCGAAAGCTTTAAGGTTTGTGATTTTTATCACTTTCCACTTTGATAAAGACGGCTTTTTTATATTGATCTGACTTAGGCAGTATCTTTTAAAGTTGAGATAGTAAAAAATATATAAACTTCTGTTAAAACGTAATAAATTGATCAAATTGAGCCTTAAGTTTTTTGGCAACTTCAACCCGAAAAAGTATCCACTAGCGCTTGTAGCATTACAATCTAATACTCACTTTCTACCTTACTTCCTTATCTTGCAGGCGCTGGTCGTTACAACTGTATTTCCACGTGGCACAACGATACAAACAAGACGGAGGTAGTGCCGGAGTTTATTCCCTCCTGGTTCGGCGTGACCATCTACAACTTCATCATGTTCTTCTGGATGCTAATCGCGCTGATAGCGTTCGTTCTCCTCCATTGGACGAACAAGTTCAATGAGCAGGAGAATGAGAATGGGAGGACGAAGGCGAGAGAAAAGGAGCAAATCGAGGAGGACGAAGCGAGCCCGTTGAATGTAAGCTTTTATGGGCGCTGGTTACTTGGGCTATTGGATTTTAGCTCAGAGCCAAGTCTAAGCATCAAAATAGATGGCGAGTCAGCGATATTTAGGGCGATTATGTTGTTTCTTTTTTGACACACTAATCCTTTGCTCTTTTGATATTACAAACGTTAATTTTAGTCACTTTTGGACAGCAGTTAACAAGATTGATTATTTTTTGCTTAATAAACACTAAAGATGTTGTATTCTTAATTAGTAACAAGAAAATGAAAAGATAGTCCCGTAGCAATAAAGATTATTAGCGTAAACCACTCAGCGGACGTACTCAATTTAACTCAACACTCAGCGTGCAACTGTGTTCCCTATGGCTCTATGTTACTGACGAAATGATTTTGACTGTAGAACCCTACGGCTTGATATCCCGTTGCGTACACATGCCAAGACATACTCTTTGACAAAAATATACATTATTTTTCCAGACGCCTGCAAATCAAGATAATGGCCGCGGACTGAAAGCGATAGAAACTGTAGAAGAAACGAGCGTCGCTCATGGCGGTCTGGTCAACGTCCATTTGAGCTCGAGCCAATACACCTTGCTCTTGCTGTTGACAGCTTGGGTCTGCGCGTTGATGAACGGAATCCTTCCTAGCATTCAGAGCTACGCCAGTCTCCCCTATGGACAGGTAATATATTATTACAGTAAAATTCATATACAGTCAACTGCGTTTATAACGCCTGGCTCTATAACGTCGCTGGCTTTATAACGTCGGTCCTTGGCTGGTCCCGTGTACTATGTTTTGTACAGGGCTAACTGCCTCTATAACGTCGCTGTCTCTATAACGTCGGTCTTTGGCCGGTCCCTTGACCGACGTTATAAAAGCAGTTGACTGTATTTCTTTACTTGATCACCTTTGAATTACCCGCCAAAATTGTCGTTGCGAACCACATTTGTCGCATGCAGACGAAGAAATTGCCAGTACAATAGACAAGTATTTTAGACTACCTACCACCTGGCGTTGACGCTGTCCAACATCGCGAATCCAATCGCGTGCTTCGTGCCGTTCTTTGTCGCCGTGCGATCCATTCCAAAACTGACAGCATTGACTGTGGCGGCAACCGTATTCTCGGCGTACACTCTGCTCTTGGCTGCTCTTAGCCCCACCCCCTTTCTTCTGGACAGCTCGCTGGGAAATATCTTATGCGTGCGTTTTTGAGTTTATTGTTATTTTCTATTGTTCGCGATCGAAGGGAGATTTGAACGGCTAGCCCGTACGTACGTCTGTCTT
>NIUQ01001648.1:0-28269 GCA_002796945.1 Plectus sambesii
AAGAACGATACCCTCAACGTTCAGATTTAGACTGGCATCATGAATGAAGCCTGATGGATGGAGTGGAGAGTTGGGAGACGTTACTAAGAAGCTCTATGAGAGGGGGTATAATGAAATTATAACGAAAGCCCGTTAGCGATAAACTGCGAACCTAGCAGTGATGCGCGCCACAAGTTCATAAGCTCGCGACATGAATTACTGCTCAATTACGTTCGATATTGTTTCCTGTCATAATTGGGTTCGAGAGAAGAACACACGACGGCATAGGTAACCCAAGAAACAGCCGTCAGAGAATCTACTAGATGACAGCTCGAGCTCACATTCAATAGTCACCAGCAACGATAGCGACCCCATTTGGCCGGGAGCATAAGTGAAATACAGCGCCACTTTGGCATAAAGCATACCTTCCAGCCCGCCGCTTCCTCCTGACTCGATCGTTCCCGAAAATACGCGCGATTGTCGGCGAACCACTGGTAAATCTCGTTCAGCTTCATACGACCGTTGGGCGCGCACGAGAGGGCGTAAGCGATCAGATCGGAGTACGACTCCTCGCCCCAGGGGTTGGGTTTCTTGGTGGAGCCGGTCTCGTTGTTGCGCTTGCGGGAGCGCTTGCGCTTCGCGGCGGCCGCAGCGGCCAAGTTCTCTTCCGAAGGAGCGGCAGACGAATCGGAATTGGTGGCGGTGGGGTTCGTCAAGGACATGACAGAGTTCGTGCTCGGCTGCAGCGGCCAGGTGTAGCAGCGGTCCCGGTGCAGCGGCGGCATAAGCTCATCTTCGACGACCGTTGGAAGAGCCGAGCTGCTACTGCCACAACTACTCGTGGCCGTTGGCTCCATATTCTTTGCTTTCAGTCAGATACTCTCGCAAAGCTATCAGTCGAAATCGCAATAGCACAAAGAAGATCGATGAAATAACGTCGCACACACAAGTACTTCGGTGAATATACCGAAGCAGTGCAAGTATTGTCCTGGAAGTCGGCACGAAGATGAGACAGTTCGCAGTAGACACAAAAGCTGCCGCAGCAAGAGCTGAAGAGAGTGTAGCAGTGGCTCGAGCTCGTCTGACAACGACCAACGGCGAGCAGAACCAGCGCGAGTTTAAGTGGGATTCCGCAGCTCTTGGTCTACTCGACGACGGAAGCGGCTACTACTCGCAAGCCCTCCAGTAGCACATCGCTACGAACCGATCGACTCTGATGACCAGCGCATCTGTTGTACACCATAGGTCGCCGCAGCACCGATTGCCCGCCAGAGAAGACGAGCGAGGGAGCGAGTCGTCCGATAGGCGCGTCTGTCTCTGTATGCGCAGAGAGGCCCACCCGACGGACGGACGGCGGATGGTCAGCGCGGCCACGGACTACTGACCAACGGTCAGTGTGGTGAGAGAATGAATGCCCTTCGTCCCGTCCCGTGAGCGCCTCGCGTTTCTCTATTGGTCGCCCGTCTCTGCCTCTCTGCGCGTCTCTCGCGCACACAGGCGCGTCGATAAAGGCCGGGCTGGCCAGCCCGACGGCAGGGTCAACCCCAGACGACCTCTGGCCTCCCTGCGTTCACGCGGGGACGACTGACCACGCCAGCCCAGCGCCGGCGCCCCCGGCCGCCCGACCGGCGACCTGACCTTACATAACGGCCCCGGGTGTAGGGACAAAGACGGTCGCCGACGAGGCTCCACGCCCTGCGCCCTCCCGCCTGCTTTCTCCTTTCTTACGCCATCCGCGCGCACAACGGTTGCGTCGCCGAGGGATGGAGTACATTCGATCGCACAGGAGCGATCATGCGAGCTGTGAGAGTGTACAGCGCTCAACTGCCCCTGCATTCGACCCCATACTTGCTCGCACGCATCCTGTCTTCAAGTTGCGCAATCTATGAACACTTTCCATTTCTTCTCACAAAACTCACTCTAGTCTTCGAACTCTACACATGCCATCTTTCTACGTTCAACGAATTAGGGTGTATTTTCAATACATTGTGCGCAGCAATATAGTGGCGTATTGTCGTCCTTGGCCAACACGCACATACCAGACATTGTGAATTAGCACATTCGCGACTCATTTCAAGTGCGCGTCCGCTGTCACCGTGCATCATTGTTCCTTCGCACGACCTGCCATACTGTTGACCAAGAGATAGGAAGAGCCACGAAACCAGTCGTAGATTTAACCTCTGCTTCAGATAATGCCATATCGTTGATTAGAATCGGAGGGAGGTGGGAGATAAGGGCGCGCATTATGCGAACTGTCCAGTGCCCGGCCGACGATCCCAAATCAAACGAAATGCTTTGAGGCAGCGTCAATCCCTTGACAGCTCCTACGAGCGAGATCCCCGATTCATTCTTAAACGATACGATGCGATTGCTGAGTCGCCTGCCTGTACTCAACGTCGCGGTCGCTCAATGAATGCCAAAATCAACCGTCTCCAGAAAGTGCGCGCGTATTGAAAGGACGAATGAACTATGCATGAGAGAGTGATTTTTTTTGCACTCACCAATGCCAGACAACTTCAGCCAGGCGAGTCGGTCGCGTCAGCACCCTATCCCCCTTCCACCCGTCAGTCTCTCTCCAACAGTCACCACGAACGTCGAAGATTAGTTAAGCGCCTATGGTTGCAGACACGTAGGCGTTGTCGCTGACAAAAAAATCGATCTCGAATTTTCGCTCCAGTAAAAAACCAACGGAAATGAACTACAATAGAGATAGAGTGGCACAGGAGAGAGGGCAATGATCTGCTTTGTTTTTTTTACCGCCAAGTGTTAAGCTCACTGCTAAAGAGGTTGCTTCAATTCACAACGGTCGACTTTTGGTGCGTAGGATGACAAGAGAGAATAATCTCATTTTCGAGCAACTGAATACTGCACAGGATGAGCCCCCGACTTTTTTCGCTAAAGCTGACAGTACAGGAAGCGTAAAAATGTGTAGCGCACGTTAAAGAAGGTGCGCACGTTTGCAAAAGACTTTATAACTAGCCGGTCGGGCAAAAGCACCGCCCCCGGCCGTCGATTGCCGGGACTTGTAGCGACCAAAGAACGCGCTGTCGACAGCGAGTCTCCTACGCGTCCGAACAAGTAGTACCGTTCAGAGTCACTCAGGACGCGTTACACAGGAGAGGAAACCCCATTCTGGCCAGTTACAGCTCCTTGTATTTCTTGTTCTCTATCGTCGCCGCCGAAACTCAAACTCTCTTTCAGTACCACCATCATCGCTAGTCAACAGGCAGTGTTTGAGCGCCGACGTTGTACTTCTTATCAATGCACCAGCCGGTATTTTAGTTAGTCTAAGCATTCAACGTCCAGAGCGGATTGTAAGGTATCAATAACAAACAAGCCAAGATGGCACGTAGGGAAAAAAGACGCAGTCCAAGCGGGGGTAGTACGAACTGAGGTCAGTTTCATTCAGATACACTCCCAACTCAAGTTTAGCTCGAAAAATGCACTCCACTAGGTAGAATGACTCAAGCCATTTCCTGTTTCAACTACCCAAATATAACGTATTCGGCAATGTTTTTGACGGTCTGATCGCCTTCTGGTATGCACGCACACTCATTTACAAGTTTCCACGCCGCCAAATGTACAGTAAGAATCCGCTTCTGAGGCGTCGCAGAGTTATTATCCCTATTTTCTTCTGATGCACGCGTGCGTGTCATCAATGATCAGTACCAGCCATAAATGCTAAACCTGCTCTCTAAGTAGGTCAACCTTACGTAGCACTATAGACTAAGGAGGAATGGAAAACTATTACGGCATGCCGCACTTGACGAATAAATACGATACGCGGCGGACGCGCGTCGATACAGGCAAAAACTACGCTTCTTACAAGAATTTTGTGCGCGCAGAGTGGTATGCAGGCGTTTGCATAATGACAATGCCATCTTTTGGGGAAAAGAAATGTCAAAGCAAGCTTTACATTCGCGACCGCAGTAACTAGAGGCAGACTTTCATCCAACATGAAAGGCGCATAAAGCATAAAACAGCGCGTTGTAAATTTGAAATTCCCTCACAGCGCCGCCTCGGCTTCCTGAACTCGCGTTCTCAACCGCTATCTCAATCGATTTGGTCACATTCATTCAAGCTTGGCTTATGCATATCAAGTCGGCCATACAGCAAAGCGCATCAAATGCTAATTTAAAAGCTAACCTTCCATCCTGCCGAGCTGTTACTGTCGCCCTTGTCACGGAAATAGGGAACGTTCTGAACCATCCATTCGTAAACTGAAAAAGAATGCGTAATCAACACATTTAATGTAAGTGCTGTTGCACTTTGAAGGCACGTAGGTGGCTTTTGCTATTTTCAAAAAAAGCAAATGCTTAATATTTGCAAATTGCGACTCGATCTCAGTTTCGGTATCGAATCTCCGATACACACGCAAATTGACATTAACCCTGTTGATTGCATCGTAAAGTGCAAAGAGCAACATTTGAAGTAGATATTTTAAGTCCAGCTAGGCTAGTCGAAAGGCATAAAATTTGCATAATTCTGAACCTTCAAATAATGCCTTACTATTGGTACATACTTGATTAATTCGCCAACTATTCAAATAGCTCATCGTAGCGTTGCGCGCACAAAGCTGACGCGATCATTGACGCGCAAAAAACGATTACAATACAAATGGAATGGACGAAGGGTTGCGGATTATTCAAAGGGATTATGGAGAGTTGGCGGAAAAGCAATCCTTTTAATCCAACTCCATTCAGGGTTGTACATTCTGTCAAATAATCATTGAACTTTTCCCTTCACCCTCACAATGTTTTCCGCCCATTTTTCGCGTCTCAGTCCTGCTGTTTTGAATTGGGGAACAATCAGCACTCTTTCTAACGAATAACTGAGCGTAGCACTTTCTACAGAGTTGTACCATTCAACGTATAAACGAAAACACTCTAAATGAAATTTAAAATTATGCCAGGGTGGAGATATGAAGGAAGCGCGTGGACACATGTTTCAACTCTCTTTAAGAACACAAATATATTTACTTTGTTCTGTGCTTGCATTTGAACATAAAAGCTTACCTTGAGAAAGAGTGAGTCTCTTCTCAGGGGAGCTCATAATCGCCTGCGTGATCAGGTCGGCGTACGACATATTGCCCCAGGCGTTTCGCCTTGTGGTCGACTTCTTCGCCGCCGGACTGGTCGTCGACGGACCACCGTCAGACGTATCCGAATTACTCCCGGCGGCCGGTAGGGCCGCTGGAGTGGGCGATGACACTCCGGGCGAGTAGCCTCCGCTGCTTCTAGCATCCGGACTACCCATTCCGCCGTAGGCAGCTGATGCCGATCGCAAGCCCGAATGGTGGAGATCACCCAGATCGCTGCTGCCGAACAAGCTAAAAAATACGAAATTTTAGAACAACGTTGACAGTGACACTATATGCAATAATTTGAAGCAGAGATATGGAAAAAGACTGACGATGTATGCATCTCATTATCAAAAACGCTTTTTGTGCTATGAGCTCCTCGTTTCGGATACGAGAATGCTGTTTCACATTTCGAGAAACAGCTACACTTTAATTGCTTTTGAAAATAAAGAGCTGTACGCAACACTGCAACAAATAAACAGTTCTTTTCTTTTGGTGTATTTTAAAAAATTATTTACAATAAATTTTCTAATCCACATAAACAACTGGAAATAATGGGACAAAAACTTCTGGAAGGCTTCTTTTTTATTGTGCCAATAGTTGCTCCTATATATGCCCTCGTCACGTCATGGTATTTTTCTCTTAAACTCAAAGCATCTGTGATTTACGTCACGAAGCTATAAAGGAGCAAGGGTTGGATAGTATAATTTTAGCGCGCTTGCGCGCATGTCAGCCAGACCAGCTACGACTTCCGATTAGAACATAAGCATAAATAGACATTACTCAGTCACCGTCGAGTAACTAAAATACCTACAGCTTTTACGATGTTTAGTTAATTACTGCAACAAAAGAAGAAAGAGTAACGTATGACGTCGATGACAGCCTGCATATCAAGCTTACAAGATCACGAGTTATCAAGTATTAGAAAATTCGAGATCCCTAGGTATTATAACCCAAAGTGGGAAATATGTCATCTCGAACCTTTGTGCGCAGAACTAAGAGAACTCGCGGCGATAATGCAGATGAGAAAACCTATTCCACAAATGTCATCCCTACCGTAAATAACTAATCATAACTGTAAATTCTACTGTCGAGAAGTATTTAACGCTATATGAGATGCTCTTCGTAACGGGAACATTGCCTATTATTTGGGAGATTGGCAAGACTGAATCAGGAAAGAGCAGAGAAAAAAGGCGAGCAATGCGAGAAAGAATGGGAGCGCGTGACGGTTGTGGCCGTTCGCCGCAGACGAACGACTAAAGAACACGAAACGACGGAGCGATGCGGTGAGAGGCGGACGAGAGGTGCGATGAGCGAGCAGGGGACGGCGGGAGCGACGGAGCGCTGCGCCACTGAGCACGTCCGATACATCGACAGGCGTTTTCCGGGGCCGCTGTGTCGACGTCGGCGCCGACCGCTGCCACCGCCGCCGCCACCGCCACCGCCGCCGCGTTGAACGTGACACACTCCGCAGAGGCGGCGCTATGACGACCGGCTGGGGGGGGGGGCCAAAACTCTTCGAGTCCGAAGCGATTGATTTTAGATTAGGGTGTTATGAAGCAGTTTTGGGACAGTCGACCAATTTTACATCGCTCAAGTTACCAATATAAGTAAGATATCTCACAGAGGAAAATTTGCTCAAATTATGTGAAGAGCATTCGCAATCATTTGGCAATCTGTTATATGCTCTGAAGTTTTCGCTCTAAATCAGGCTATCCCATTGTAAATTTGATAAAACTGTAACAGTATTTAAGTTATAGTAAAATAGTATGTAAACATATCTCAGAAAATGATGCCAGACTGTTGTATTCAGGAATCAAACGGAATAAGAGGTCAGTCGGCTATGGATCGCACATGAACAAGAATTTATGACCTGCTCAGCTCCATCAGAAACACTTTATGCATAGCTCAAGGAGAGGACGTAGAAGTGGACCTAATGGAAGACGGCCGACTTTCGCCTTCGCGATGCGGCTAGTTCAAACTAAAATCATAGTTCAAAGCCTGATTGTACTTTAACGCGAGTCGCAGGCGATTTGCAATTTCTACGCAATTACTGAGAATCCATGCGCCAATAATCCATTCTGTGCACTTTTCTTTTTCATAACCACACAGAAATCGCAAATCGCAAGCGACTTACATTCACGTGTAATCAGGCCTAAAGGAGATTAATATTAAGTTAGCAATTAGTAGTGCGGCAAGATTTAAGCCAAATACAGAGCAATACACTAATAAAGCTATCATTATCACATAGCAGTATCTAATATAACGCTGCGTCTCGAACGGAATGTAAGAGTTTTAAAAGACAGAAAATGATTATGTACGATATTTGCATGATAATTGATAAATGAGTTTTCTGAATATTGCTTGTTAGCACGCAATAATGATAGCGTAAGTTCTGCTGATATGGGCTGTTAATTAGAAATCAGAACTATTGGAAATCAGACAACCAACTGATTCGCGTCAAAGCCGACGACCCGTGGCCGGCGGCCGCGCACGAGCACGTTGCTCGAGCAGACAGCGCGACGGCGTCCCGCAAGCGTGCGATGTTCCAGGCGAGCGAACGGACGCACCGAGGGCGCTCGATGACGACCGTCCGTACCTATCACCCAACGCTGTGCGTTCTCGCCGCAAGCGGCGCGCGCATAAAAAGCGATATGTCATCGAAGGGCAGTCCAGACGTGCCATCCTCCACTTTACACGATACCCCCGTCGGTGGCGGGCGACACGCGCCGCAGCTTTACCCACCTTACGTATCTCGACAGCACCGACTGCTTACACTGAGGCGATACGGAGATGCAATACGACTTTCTTACACGAGCCCTGCGCACATGTTGAGTGCGTTTCATATCGCGTACTTTAACTAAAGTACGCGATATGAAACCGACCCAATGAAGTGAACATTAAAAAAAGAATCTTTACTACCATAGTCTCTCGCTGGGAACTAAGTGAAAAAACTGCTAAAGATATCATAAAGAATATCTGAGATTGATCTGAAGAGCTCGCTCAGGATAGTGAGCTTTTGCTTAATCTCAGCTACTTTTAATTCTTGCTCTTTCATCTTACTCGACGCAAAAGAGCCCACCCTAGCAAAAATATAATTGACATACTCACTGAGGGCCGCCTCGGCCTTTGGCTCGCGGACAAAAAGTCTATTTATAAAACGTATTAGCGAATGTATTAGGTGTATTAAAAAGACAATCTGTTAGAAGCACCACTCAGTGTATTAAATCACCTCTCGAATATAAGATTCATACGTTCCCACAGGAAATTTTGTTACTATACTCCGATCGAGAGAAAAGTATCAGTTCGCTCGGGCACCTATTGAGACTGAGCGAAGCAAGGGTTCTAACAAAATCCTCCTCTATCAATGAACATTGCATGTGCCCTGTCGCCTCTGACAAAAGGCAGAGGATGAAAATATGTTCTGTGAATTGCACGTGCGCATTTTTTTTGATCTACGTCGCATAGTTTGAGTTCCTAATGAATTGAGCCTAAGTTCGTTCAGTTTCATTTGAATAGGAGGGGGACGGCCCCATAATCTGTTTGTAGCAGGTTAAAACACGTTTTTGCGGTCATCGGTATGCGCATGGAAAATGCATGGATCATCGCGATCGTTTTTAACGTAAGATTTGTAGGGGATGACATTGTCGTGGTTGGTGATTCTTGTTAGATATGGTCTATCGATAATTGAGAAAGGATACAGTATTATCAGGAATGATAACACATTTACTACTGGAGACATGGAAATTGTAGTAGTGCGCTATATCGCACAGCGCGGACGAGACGAAAGTCAGATAGCATTGTGTTGAAACACTAGTGCATCGCTTCTAAAAGCCATTCATCAGACTGAAAAATTGATAACGTAATGAAATTATACGCAGATGAATGGAATGCAGTATGCCAACAATTGAAGTAATAGTTTCCCAGCGCAAGAGTATTAGGCATTCATGTCCGCAGCGAGAAAAATTATGCAAAATTCCCCCCCCCCCCCCCCCTGATACAGAGTCATTTTTGCGACAGCAACGACGATCCCTACGAAATGCACGTACGCGCTTGTTTTCGCTTTGACGCGCGAGACCCTCTCGCAGCGCACGCCGGCCGCCCCATTATTAATAGTCTTCGACGAGACTGCCGTCAGATAACTCGCATATCATCACTTGTTTTTTTCACTTATTGTTCTATGACGTCGAGCTTTCGCTAGTTCGAAAGTGGTGTGTGCCCCCCAAAAGAAAGATCGCTCAGTTGCGTTGCATTTATGAAGCGGCTAAAAATCGATAACTACTACGCGTCGTCCGAGTCTCTTTGTGCGAGCGGGACGCGCTGCGCCTCTGTGCGCCTTTACGATACTGGCAATACTCCAGCGGCCCATGACGTCAACCTGTTTACGACCAAAATTATAAAGCCGCCTTATTCCGCACGGGAAATGACGTCACTTTTTTGGGGAAATACCTCCGCATTTCATTCCGCTCGCCAGTTCACTCAAGGCACCCGCAGACGCGACCCCAAAGTTGTGTCTTTTGATGACGATGAGTTGCGCGAGCGTTGGAGACGAAAATCAATATCAAAAGTTAGTGGAAAACAGAAATGACGTCATAATGACGGAAAATTGCTCTTGACAGCCGTCTAAGCTCGCAGCCGGTGTGGGCACGACGACAACACGAGCAGATGCGCAAAAATTTTTTGATACTGTACGTAGCAGTGAATGATGGAGTTCATGCGAGGAATAAAAGAGTTAGTGGTCCGGAGATAGGAAATTGAACGAACTTCATTGAGCCGTTTTGAAAGGATAGTTGTCCTCAAGATGAATATCTTAGTGGAAAGCTAACGAGTTCGGAGCTCGCGAGAGGAATGGGGCCAGACTTTTTGCGGCGGCGGCGGCATGAACTCAATTATGTGATCACATTAAAATTCAGTTTTCGCATTTAAACCATCTGCGCATAGGCGAGGATTGGAAATAATGGATCGCGGCAGAAAAATTAAAGCAAGGAAGAGACTAATACCATCGCGCTGCTCTGCACTCAACAAGAATATTAACACGCATGAAAAATTTAGCGCATGATTTGTACGTGCAAATGAGTGCGCTACTGAGCCCTAGTCCTATTCGCCGAGAAAGATATTGATCGGAGAGAGCATGAGTTATTAAGCGTGCGCCTTCTCAACCTGCATCGATTTTTAAAGAATTTCAAATGAAATAAATCTGTTTCAGACTGTCAGTCACCCTCATGTATGAGATATATAATTAGCTTTAAAGTGAAGCGAGACGGGGCGAAAAATTTGCATATGAGATACGTACTCGGTGTCCTCTTCGCCCTCGGGAATTAATTCGTGAATCAGAGGCGAGGTCTGGGCGTTGATATCCAGATTAGGTCTACGAAGCGGCCAGGTGTTGCATCTGTCGCGGGCCAGGGGCTCCAAATCTTCGAATAACTGGTCGGGCGAGTTGCTGCCGCCGGCGTTCGCCATCATCACGGACGGAGGCTGCATCAAGCCCCCACCGCCGCAGTTGGTGACCGCGATGGCGGCGGGGATGGGAGAGATGTTGTCGCTCAACATCGGCGAATGATTGTTCGACGTCGGCGAAATGCCGCAGCGAATGAGCAGCTGCGAGTGTAGATGAGGGTTGGTGGTCATGTTGAAGGTAATCTTGAGTCAGGAGATGACTTGTGGCTCAGAAACCTCTTCTTTACTTCTTTCCAGCCAAAGAACACAGAAGACGATTTGCAGTGATCGCTTGATAGTCCTGTTCTTCTTTTCAGATACTTTTTCTCTCTCTATCTCTCTATCTCTCTATCTTATTCTCTTCTCTGCACAACCTCTTTCTCGCAATAGACTTCTAGCAATATTCTTGACACCGCAATAAACGACGAAGGAGCATTCCGAAGAAATTGCGCTATTCGAATTCGGAGGGGCGGCAAGTGTTACAAGAAAATGTGCAGTGGACGAATGCTTGAGAATTAACTCAGAATTAACACAGTCTCCGTCAGTAATAAAGCCGGGTGCTCAGAGCAGTAGTTTGGGAGTTTTCACTAAAATATCAAAACAGAATATATGCATTCAAATAGTCTTTAGACTACGCGACGCGACACGACGCGCTATTATTTATCTCGCGTCACAGTTGTTGTTGTTCAACTCGGTGGGTGCAATAGGTAAAATAGCCCGCCGATATGGAGCGTAACAGATTTAAAATATAGCGCGTTAACCTTCGGGCTTGAAGATTAGAGACAATTTTTTTCAATACATAAGCAGACACCATTACAACAACAGCAGTAACGACATTACTTTATAAACGTACTACTTCAAAAAATTAAACAGAATATGTAGCTAAAAAGCTAGTGTCCAACAAAATAGTAGCAGTCGATGTAAAATCATTATTAAGTTTACCTGGCCTAAAGTTTATATTCGTCCACGGCGCAGCCACGCGACACACTCGAACCCTCAAAATGGCCGCGGTACGGCAAGGTATCGACAATAAAGAATGAACGACTCCCGGTTCGGGTGTTGTGCTGTCTGCAGATCGTAGCAATCGCAATCTAGTTCTATGTCACCTCTCGACACATCCCCCGCACGATATTAACAAAGGACAATACGCGCTGAGCTATTGCGCCCTGCGGCGAAGGCATCCAACCACCTCTTGAGACTTACGATATATGCGAACGGTGCGCTGAGATTCACACCACAGCTGAGTGAGCACACAGAAAAATGGCGAATAATCGGCCAGAGTTGAACGCATGAGGACGGGGAATGTAAACCCTTAGTCAGCCAGGGGTCGGACGGCCTTTTCGTCCATCACCTGCCGATCTGCTTTCAAGTTCGCGCCCGCTTAGTTCGCGTCAGCCGTTCAAATTCTCTCTCCCTACACACACGCACCACTATGCGCAAGCAAAAGCGGCGGTTTATCGGGGCGGTCGGCAGACGCGCTCGCCGTACGGCATATTTGACGGGTGACTTTTTTACTGTAGCTCAATCACCACGACGCCTTGACGATTCGCGAGTGCGCAATGCGTCGATCGGGGCATTAATTTAGGTAATTTGCTTTGCGCTGCGCTGTCGCATTAAGAGAGAAGAGGGAATTTCTCAGCTCCTTTCGAAAGTTCGCTACGCTACTAATTCAGCTGACAACTGGGCACATCTGACAGTAATTTTCCGTTAAATTCGGAAAGTCCGACGTGCCTTAGGACCAACTCTCGTTGCGCAATTGTCAATTGTGTAAACTAGCCAGCGCTGGGGCGAGCGGAGGGGATTTCTACTAAGAGCACGCACGCTTCGCCTGTCGTTCTTTGCGATCGAATGGCGGGCGACTGAGTAGAAGGGGGCTGGGAAGGGAGCTGCCAGGCGCGTTGGTCGTTGCCCTGCCCGCCTCCCGGTTCTAAAGAAGCAAGACTGACAGGCTGGTTCCAGGCGAGCGACTCTGGAACTGCGGACGTCATCCCAAAATTCCTAATCAGATCCTGGAACTGACTTGGCACAGATATGTGTCGCTTCTGAGCTCGCTGCCACCCTTCCCTTCCCCAGAAGACAATTTCTCTACGTAGATCATCAGTCATCTGGCTTGGAATTCAAAAATTTCGCGCCTCACTCGCTGGAAGGGGTGGAACGGAATATCGCACATCAGCGACTGCTGATTGCCAGGCGTTCGGACCAAGAGTCGAGGCCGCGCCGACGGCCAGCGATCGCGATACTGAAAGGGCGTCTTTTCAACGCTCGGCGCGCCGAGATCGCAAACGGATGACGATACGCGATGTTTAGCTCAGTGACGTGTACGAGAAGAGACGTCGGAGGGACCCCCCACCGTCGGCCGCCGCCGCCGCCGCCCCCTTTTTAGGTCGTTTGGCTGGAAAAAGAGACATCGGCCACCTCACCATTTTTCCGAAACGCATCCCTTTTCGCCTATGTCCCACTCCCATCCATCGGCCGCCGCACGCTACTGATTCAGTTATATAAAAATCCATCCGTTCAGATTGCCATCTGAACAAGAGTATGGCCTCAAAGACGCCCACAACTCGCAGCTAGTCTCATCTATGAATCAAACGGACGACGCTTGCGAGCTCATCTCGCTTCGAGTTGAGGACTCGCTAGGAGTATGCATAAATGGCACAGAGAGGGTTATATATGGGCGAGTAAAAGGTAGCTCTCCTTGCCACACGCGATAGCCTTCGAACTACGCTACGCACGCGTTACTTTTTCCCTGAACTAAGTCTCTAAAAAATCTCTCTAGGCATTTTTTCAACTACGCGCGTGCCCGCAACATCTATCGGCAGTCGGCGGACTATAGGCGTGAGAGGCCAGTTACTAGTGGCCCACTGAGAACAGACGAGTCGGGGCCGAATCGAAGTCGAGTCTGTCGACTTCACCGCCTCGCTGTGGACGAAACAGAAAAATCGGCGGTGACGCCGGCGGGCCAACCGGTCTTGGCGCGACGATCGTCGCGCGACGGGGTTGAAACGAAACCCGTCTGCTGTAGCGCAGGGCGGACAACGACAGGGAGAAGAAGAGTGGATGCGCTGCGACGGGCGGACGAACGAGCGTAGAGTGCGCGAAATCTAAGCGCCGCGAATAATATGTGACAGCGCGCGCGCCACCGCGGTTTCACGGGGAGGATGGGACACGCCGACACACAGCGACAACGACGACGACGACGACGACGATGGCGAGTACGCGGGGCGGGCGCAAGCGTCGGCCGGCTGTTCTGCTGGCGTTCGTTCGCGCGCTGTGCCGTCAAGCCACTCTGGCAGGGGCTCACCAGCGACGATGGCGCTTTATCGACGAGCGCTGCGCGTGCGCGGCGGAAAGGCCCGACGTTCGCACCAGCCGGCGGTCTGCTCGCCGCCAATCGGCGAGCGAGCTCCGTCGCCCCTAGCAACCGCTTATCTGCCCCGGCGGCGGCCGCTCGTCGCAACGATACGAAACGAGACCCGCTTTGCTATACTCTGTGCTCACTCTCTCCGTCGGCGTGTGCTCAAGTCCGCAGAGCAAGCGAAGCAACCCCCCCCCCTTCGCACTCCCGCCGTATGCCCGGGACGTTCGTTTCTGCCGTATGGCGTTCCTTCGTTTTCGTTCCACGCGACTCACGCATCGACGGTCGCTTTTAGCTTGTCTCTCGTTAGTGCAGTTTACACCCACTCGTGCAAGGCGGACAGTGTCACTGCTATTTTTCAGCCTCCCTTTCCCAAGACTAGCCTACTCGATCGCAGCATGTAATTATGCAATGCCATACAGTCTTGCTAGGAAAAAGAACGCTGTGCAGAATGTATCCATCTGAGTAATATGGTTCAGTCAGACATGACTAAAGAACAGAGAGACATTTGCTACCATGCATGCGCGCATACGAATAGCGAGAAAATATAGATTTTCGAAGGGGACATACACCCCGAGACGTTATAAAATCTCAATAAGCAGTTTTAAAAGTCTTTCTCGCTGCAATGCGCAAAGGATATCCCGTGCAACTTTCGGTTCAGTGTAAACGGGCCTTTCGTACACTCAAAATATCTTGATCAGTAAGTAAGCGCAGATGGGCAGCACCTTGATACCTTAGCATCCAACTGCGCACATATTGTTGGAGGACTATCATGAGAAAAACGAGCAAGATTAGCTTGAAAAAAGCCATGACTGATTAAAAAAAGGTTACGAGTGAACACCTCAAATGTTCCTCTACGACAACCTTCGAGGCTGAGTATATCAGTTGCGTTGAATTCAATGCTACGAAACTGAGGATATCTTGCGGACAAAAATCTCTATTATTAATGAACGATAACAATCGACGGACTCGCAATAAATCATAACAGTTGCTGGTCACCAGAGACACTGTTTCAGTTATTGTTTTGGTTGAGCGTTAATGGCTAGATGAACGAGAAATTCGAGTTGCTATGATACGACGCAGCATCAAACGTAAAGTATGGAGAGCAGTAATGGTCATTGACCGGCTCCCCCGCAATTTATGAATGAGAGGCCTCGGTGAGGGCTGGACTGCTTTCAACAATTTTGTGAGAGGGCTACATCGAGCCGCAGTTTATTTTCAGATACCGACCCAACGTTTTTGTCAGGACCGATCGCGTCATCGCTGTCGACGAAACTTCGAGGCCGGCGAAAGATTACCGACCCGTAGCAACCGGGGATAAAGTTATTGAATCATTGCCAGCAAGAAATTACCCCTGTGAAAGGCTCTGAGACGGGAAAAAACTTCTCCGCTGGCACGTAAGATACGCGCAGGCAATTCACCCAGGAGCAAATGAAAAGCGTGCGTCGCGCATAAATAAATATATCATACAAATGATCAGAGTCTTGGTGGAGCAGTTTTTTATACAGCTTATTTGCGCTACAATCTATTAGAATCCAATCGCGATCTTCGGGCAGACAGACGCGAACCGATCCAGAATAAAAAGAACCTTGACAAAATAATGAATAAAAATGATTGCCACCTACGCACTGACCACGATCAAAGTTGAGAGGGTAGAGATCAAGAATTCGTATAGGGAACGCAAATATTCTAGACACCTGAAAGACCCGTTCCGGTCCAATTTCAGTTCAGCAAATTATATTAGTGAGTACAGGGTTAATTCAGAACCGGAAACGGAATTACATCTGTTCAGGTGCCACAGATGTTCGCGGCGACTATACGTGCGAACAAATCGAAAAGGTGCATTTTTTGGCGCGTAAAGAGAGATCAGCGAATGAAATTGCGAAAAATGAATGCCCTAAATTGGCTTGTGAGACGCACTTTTCAAAAGCCATCACTCGTTCTGATACCTGCATTGCGGAAAGGGATATTTTCTTCCTTATTCACTCTCGAGTTGCTACATGTAGTGCTGTGATGGATCGAAAGCAGGATGTGAATAGAGAAAATTCATGTGCGATCATGCAAACTTTTTGCGCGGGCCCATATGTTCGGGTAACAAACACATTATTCTCCTTGCCCTTCAGCAGCGCTGCTCAACTCGGCATTCAAGCGAGACATAAGCAGAGAGACAAAAGTTCAGATGCAAACGCGACTGTCGGATACGCTCCGACGAGCCGGCAAAGGGACCTTATGAGTACATGTGTTCTCAGGGAACGTCCATAATATACTAAAAATGAAAGAGTATGATTGAAGGGAGACCAATGGAAAAGACCAAAGTTCATATACAAGCGCGAGACGGTCGTGTGGGCAGCGCGGGGAGTATCTATGGTCGGGCGCGTCAGTCGTGCGCGACGCGGTGAATCGGTGTGAGGAACGGGACGGCACGACCAACTTTGTCCGCATCCGAATTGGCTCGCGGTTGTCATCGACGGCCACTGCTAAGAACGACGGCGCGAAATGAACGCCGCCGCATTGCCGCCGCGCCAACTAGTAATGCTCTGAGGCGATTTCGACGATGAAGATTGTGTAATTCACGTGTTGCAAAAGCCCTCGACGAGGGTTAAGCGAAGATGCGAGTGGGGGAAAAGGGTGCACGCAGGACACGCGCTCTCCATCCGACAGGTTTGTAACTTTGACCCTCGCAGGCTGGGGAATAAAAAGTCGTCGCAAAAAACACGAGTGACTAAACTGACAAAATATCGTGTCCAGAACAGACTCTTACGCGCAAACTTACGGCCTAAATTTACATTGAAACCGACGAAATGCATAGCTAAGTTAGTGTCGTTCGATCGAGAATATCATATGGGCAGAGCTAAGTAATAATAATACAATATTCTATACAAAGATTGCCTTAAGAAAACGACCTGCACTTATAATGCTATTCGCTTGGAGTTTTCTGAATCATTTTATATAATTCGGCCAGAGTAAAATTAGAGGAAAGACGAAAAAAGTAAACTGAAGGTNAGAAAACGACCTGCACTTATAATGCTATTCGCTTGGAGTTTTCTGAATCATTTTATATAATTCGGCCAGAGTAAAATTAGAGGAAAGACGAAAAAAGTAAACTGAAGGTTTCTCCTATGTTCTCAGCTACCGTAATAGTCTCATAGCAGTTGCTGGCACGTTTTCATCGTAAAAATCAATCTAAGATTGAAGTACGAAGAAAGAAATGAGCATTATTACAGCTGTGCACTGTAAACATGTCATAAAGGCCGAGTACCTACCCAGACCGCTCATTATATGTTGTTTTGCTAATTTTCAAGCGACTTTTCCACACGCTCGTGTCGTGCCAAGGTCATTATTGTCCCCACAATAGAAGCAGAAATTGAAGGGACAAAAATTGCAATTCTATAGCGAAAAGACGCAAAGAATGAATGACGTCGTGGAAACGCACGCACGCAAGAAAGAGATTGGCTGACTGGTGGGGGTGAGAAGTTTGCACGAATCTTTGCAAAAACCTCGCTAGGCGTCTCTACTACGACCATCAGACATGTAAGGGGTACTCTGTTCCCGATCAAAGACGCTACAAAGTAATTAAAATAGAACGTACATAATAAAACGATATTCGCAATTGCGCTACTTCCGACAAAACAAGTGTATAAGGTCAGTGGGGAGTTTAAAAACTCCAAAGAAGCAGAAAAAGCATATTGCACCATCCTTGACAGCAGAAACGCAGATACGGCCATGGATAGTCGCGCGGCTTGGAGAAGTTCAAAAATGAATTCTGTGAAACATTCGCCTGCTTTTAGAATAGTTGTCACATTTTCCTCCTATTGTACAACAGTCTCAAACAGTACAACACCCCAATCTCAGGTGCTCCAGGATTACAAAAAATTTGCTCACTTCTTCTCGTCAACACATCAGAAATCTCTCGCTTCTTCTGCTTTGCACTTCAAATTTTTCAAAAAGCAATGTTTTCAAAAGAATTTCAAAAGATTAGAATCTTTCTGCGATTTACAACTTTTCCGGGGACGGGAAAAAGTACGGCATATTATTGTGCTACTGGAAGAAAACAGCAGTCGGACCGACTACTCAATGAATGATGCAAATAGCTTTCTTGTGGAGGGGGACATTTAAGTATCTTATATGGCGGATGGAATTTATATCTCAATGAATGATTGTCATATGCACTATCAGCAGTGATATGGGATTCGGCAACCTGAGTGAGCTCTAATAAAGTCTGCATCACAGCCGCTGATTGAGTAAAATTTCAGGATCATTTGGTAAGCATAGCGCAAATTTTTTCTGTGTTTGTCGTGAAATGCGCGAATAAGAGATGACGTCATTGAAATCAGCAGGGCGGCGTGACGTCAATAATCTTTTGTTGAACCCACGACGCGTTGCTTAAAGAGTCAAGTATGAGGGATGGTATGTAAAGGTTCCCTGAATCCCCGTATTGTTCCGGCAGGTGCTGGGCGGTGTCTAATTCGAACGAACTTTCTTTGCTAACTCGTCGACGAAAACAAGACGAATTAATTGACTGACATCAAAATCTAACTTTGAATAGTGAGGGGAAAGGCGTGCTCCCTATTCAGCCGTCTTTGTTCTTCAGAATATAATGAACGAGACTGGTCCCAAGGGTCGAAAACAACCTATCGCGGGTGCTCTTGCGTGCGTGCCTCTTTGATCGTCAACAACTGTCTATGTCATCTTCGATGAGGACTGGGAAAGTAAAGCGAAGGGAACGCCCTTGCCCACCCTAAATTTATTTCGCTAACATTTCCCACCCAAGCAATTTCTTTTTATTGAGAAAATAAAGCACTGTGATCGTTGTCACCAGTTTTGACACCAGAAATTTCATTTCTCGCATGGCGTCAGAGTCGGAGGCATAAATTATATTTGATAGTATAACTAACGCAGATCGTGATCAAAGCTTGCCATTTCGTCGCTCAAATTGTTAGCGTTAAATTAATTAAGAAGAGGGTCTGTGTTCGCGAATCTGATGGAGCTATCCCTTTCGCTGTTGTTAATTTTCTTTTTTCCTCCACTCACTACAGTGCACTTCTTTCGCCGACAGGGAGGTAAGTGGTGATAACACGCCGTACGCGCATGCACAGCATACTGTAAAAATCAACGCTTGTGCGTGTGGCGCATAATAATGTAATCCGAAAAAGTGAGGCGTATCGTCGTCGCACAGTGGCAAACGTCCCGCGCCTTCCTTTCTTTGGTTACTCTTTTAGTTTTGCACGAGCTCTCGTACAAAAATGTCATAGAGTAGCTGCAGAAATGGCTAACACGACATAAAGTACGACCTATCTTTTTCCCCGCCAATTTCAACTCGTTTGGTACCTTGCTAGTGCATATTTCTACACCTAATTCGTCAATCACTCGCCAAATCACTTGCAGCCACTCTTCTTTACTACTTACTCTCTTTACTAGCAGCGCCGTCCACGTTTTATCGTTTTTTGTTCAATTTCTTTTCCTGATCGCCTATTGCTATCTGTCCTTCAGCCACAATTTTTCCTTCCAAGTTCCTTCTCAGCTTATCTTTTGGTATGCAAATCATGCGGGTTGCCGAATTGAATTTCAATTCGTGCTAATCCTGAATAGTCATGTTTTTGGCTATATTATGGCATTGCGTTAGTACCGTGACGCAATCAGGCAAATAAACGAATTACAATGCTGAAGAATAGCGACTAGAATTTCCAAGTCCAGTTCTGTACAATCCTCACTAAAAGAACGAGAATCCTCTTTTTCGTTAATGCAGAGCATTCCGGCATCCATAATACGTTCATAAAACGATCAAATCAAATCAAATGTGAAAGCATTAGCCGAGCAGGAAGAGAAGGGAAGCCCACGGAGGCCGATGCCTATTCAGCAATGCGAGAAATATATCAATTCTCACGTACATCAGATCCCCGTAAGATCCTTATAATTAGAAATCTCACACTACGCAATCTTTTCAGTGTCTCGCTCTTGCATAATACAATTTTCTTAGGGTTGCGAGTTCATTGAGAGCATATGCTCCTGCCGAAGATAGCCTTAGACACGTGAACGCGCGCATCGCGATGCTTTTAAAAATGCTATGGAGCAAAAACCACCGTATCCTTCATATAAATCGCGCTTTTAAACGGACCATTTAATAGTCGTTGTGAACATGACTTGTAGAAAACTGGGGCAATAAAAATGCGCAGTATAGGAGAGCATTGTTGAGTCGTTAAAAAAACAAGCAAATTACATCAAAGCAGTGAAAGTTTTTAGGCGGAATTTTGTTTATGATCACCTAAAAAGCAGGACACTTGAGGCTTTGGCGCAGATAAGGCACTTGACAACAGATTACGCTTACAGTGGATTGTGTAAGTGCCGCGGACGTCATTCAATTCTTGTGTGTCGCTATTAACAGTTTTGCAAGATTGATGTTGAGTAACAAGAATTAGTGCTTTGTTTCTAATGATGACTTAATGTTGACTCGGAGAAAAGCCTATTATTCAGAAATCTGGAAAGACTGATATGTGATCCTGCTGCAATAATCCTAATAATGAGGAATTTAATTATTAAGAGTCAAGAGAGTGCAAAGCTACATAATCAGACTAGCCTAACAATGTTGCGAGCAAGACTGCACATTTCTGGATAAATAGCGCACTTTCTCAAATAGTTGCATTGAAAGATATAACGCAAGTATGAAAGTTCAACCGAATCGGCTAATCATGCAA
The DNA here is from genome assembly GCA_002796945.1 of Plectus sambesii. Taxonomy (NCBI): domain Eukaryota; kingdom Metazoa; phylum Nematoda; class Chromadorea; order Plectida; family Plectidae; genus Plectus; species Plectus sambesii. The sequence goes on from NIUQ01001648.1 coordinate 20,546, forward strand.
TAATTCTGAAGAACAACAAGATAGCGCGAGTTTAGGACCATCTGCTGTGCTAGCTAAATTATAGCATCAGCAAGAATGTTCACAAATTGAAAGTTGCCGAGTAAGATTTGTCAAAGCAAATTATCAAACGCTGTTGAATAGAGCAAATAGATATCGCGTACTACAAAACCGTCGGGCGCAGCATTAACAAAGAAGAAGCATTGCACTAACAAGCAGTTGGGACTAAGCCAATAGCCTTAACCGGCTTCACTCCTTTCGTACACAAGAGGAATAATATAAGTTGCGCTTACACTGTGTGTTGTTGTTGATGCTTGTGCATATAGTAGTGATAGCGGCCAGCATCATATTCGCTCTTCGTGAACTGATGACGATGCACAACTTCTTCAGTAGCAGTCATTATCGGATAGTAAGCTCGTCCTTGTTCATACTTTTGAAATCTGACGACGCCCGATGTGGTCAGCTCTGTCTAAAGAAATTAAGGAAATTAAGGAAATTTCTTAAGATAGAATTATGTAAGCGTCGGTCTTCTTTTTGATCACCGTTACCCTATTTTCTTACTCTACGTCGTCGTTCTATTTTTGGTCTCATTGATACAACTTGAACTACTTGTGACATATATCTTTAAGATAGTCTGCTCAGTTGGCTCATGGAAATAACATCCTTCTCTCAGGTTGAAATAGTGCGAGTATAAAGTTGCTTCGCATTTCCATTCAGTATCTAAGTATCAGTTGAAGACTGTGACTCTAACTTGAATAAATATGATGAAAGAATGAAACCAAAATTGTGCCACTTGGTATGGGCATCAAGCATAGGTAGCAATAAGAACCCAACGATTGGATGTTTTTCAGGTGACACCTGCTTAGAATAAGCGCCTCCTTAATCCCACAACCATTCAACCCTAGCGATCGAGCTCAAATATGGCGCTAAAAACATTTAACGGCCATGTGAGGACATATTTCCTCCTTAGAGGCGATCGTTCCCGCTGGCAATAATCACCTTATGTAGAATGTGCATCAATGTTTGCACAAAGCCGAGTACCAGATAATTCGTTTCTACTCAACAGCTCGACGAAAACGTAAGGACCAGCGAGGGAACGTGAGATCCTTGAATATAATAATTTGCGTGCCGCTCCGCGACACCCTTTGGAGCCGGAAAGGGCAAACTCGCAAGAATGTGTTGTCATCATTTCATTGAGGCCTACTGCGTGTTTTAAGAATACTACTTCCTTTTCCAATAATGCACGGACTCAAAGATAATTACCCATTTGTAAGCTTTAGTACTATACAATTTCAAGAACGCGCAGAAGGGGACGAAGCGCAGGTGACAGCCGATCTAAATCACAACGTCTTCGAAAATGCTTTCGCAAGGCTTGCCATCAGGCAAAACTTCAAAACAAGGAAATGGAACGCTTTGTTTAGCTGAGCTACTGAGTGTTTGCAGAGGAATATACTTTCTACAAACCATCAATAGGACAATACTATCATGCGAGACATTAGCGCGACCAGTGGGTTAATTTTAAACGTGAATTTAAAATGGATAGACAAGCACTGCCGTCCTATCGTCAATAATTTATTGACCTTCCCGTGCTAGTTAGAGAACCTGTTGGGATATGCTTATGCTAGCTTTTCACAGGCGTAATTGGCTTTCTTGTTGAAAATTATACCAAGCAGCAAGCCATACTCTGCTCTTTCTTTCTTGTAGCGCTTATTTTCTTTGCTCTCATTTTTTAGTTCTTATAAACAGAAATTGTCAGCAATAAAATTGGATACGCGCCTTTCTATTCTAACGGACTCATTCAATATCCACGTGGTATTACCTAAACCTCTTTAAAGTCATAAACCGCTCAAATTTGCAAATTTAAGCTATTAACTGTGAGTTTTAGATGAATTACGAAAGTGACATAAAGGAAAAAACCTGGATTTAAGAGAATGCAAGGGTAACCGATTTTTTTTCATAGTGCAAGCACAAGCCTAAGCGTTGAAGCATACAGCAAGAGATATCATATAGAGTCCGTGGATCCAAACTCAGCTTTATATGAAAGTATGGCACTCGAATTGCAAAACACATTCTGTACCTTCCAGTAGACGGGACCGGAGTCCCAGTTCCAATGATGGTCGTAGTTGACAAGGTGGTCAGCAATCGGCATCGTATGTCGTTGAGAGAGATTCAGAGGCGCAACTTGCGAGAGAAAAACAGAAGCAAGCAGCACTATTCGACGTCGCGTCAGACGCTTAATTGTCTCTCTTCAGCCCGGAGGTTCAATTTAATAAGGGAACTGAAGAGCAGGCGGCAGCGCAGCCTGGTACTGGCAGGTAAGCGCTGATTGCGCATTTAATTTGTTTCCACTTTAGTAGTAGTCTAATTGGATTTGTAGTAAAAGTTTCACACGCGAAAGGGAGCGTACCGGATGGCACTAGAGACTCGGGAGACTTTCCTACTTTGTCTTTCGCTGTCTGCCTCTCACCCTCACGTGCGTTATTTAGCTTTGCATGAGAAACATATAGTTCAGCGTAGTTTCCGGTGTCGAGTACGGGCAGACACGGCTGCCTGGAGACATCCTGACGCGTCTAGCCGCATTTACAGAGAGATCCGTAATGTTCATAATTGCACTTTGTTTATTATAGTTGTTGTGTCTGCTTCATCAGCTAGCGACCAGCTGCTATGCGTGACGTGGATCGACGATCGATGAGATGAAGCAGAGGAAACGACGAAATGTTAGTAATGAGTACTCGTGAGAGCAAAATGCATTGGAAAAAAGATGTAGTATTCAGGATTATATTGTAACCCATCTCTCCAACTTGAACGATAAAAGCAGTGTTGATTTGAACCGGTTGACGAACTTTTGTTCCAGACTGACTGCTCGCAGAGGACTGTTTTGTAGAACTATTGCTATTACAAAATTGCGAAATTGCAATAGTTTAATGAAATTGGCCTCAGGAAACTATTGAAAACTGCAAAATTGCACGTTTGCAGAACTGCAGGCGTGGTGATTCGTAAGATGATCACAAATAATCGGAAACCACATGCAAATGATCGATCGCTGTGCTAACAATTCTGCAATTTTGTAATTTTCCAATTGCAATAGTTCTTTAACATGCGCTCGAGTATCAAAATTTTAAGAATACTTCACTCATGAGTCTACTTTGAGATTACTCTTTTAAGAGCAAGTATGCAAAGACGCTCAAAACTTTCGCTTCGGGCAGTGTCAGGAACGCTTGCCTCGCGCCTTACAACCGGCAGTTCAGATAAACCTATGGAGCTGGGGGGGGGGAGGTCACGATGTTTTTAAGGCCCTTAGAAAAAGCTTCGTTCATTAGTCCTGAAAAGTGCAGCTCTTTGTTCAACTGCCCATCTTGAAACTCATGCAGAATTGCGGAACTGCAAGCGCGGTGATTGATTATTTCCGGTTGTTTCCGGCGCCTTACCAATCAGCGCACGGCATATCCGCGATTTCAATAGGGTATACATAGACCCTGCAAGCTTTGAATGAGTAGAAATAAATGAAGTCTCCCATCATCCTTTTCTCCTCCTCGACAAGTAAAATTGCAAACATGCTCACACTATATTCGGCATCGTATGCGAACGCGATGTACCGACAACAAAAAAAAGAATTGTTTCTGACTGCCACGAAGGCGGATTTCTTCCGAGTCCCGTACCATCGCTCAACGGCACATAACTGCATGCGTAGTTTAGGTGGCATAACTTAAGGATGGCTATTTTTTTGATTCCTTTCTTCATATTTAGGTAACATTTAAGACAATTTTTTCTGATCTCTTGTTCATCCTGCAATATCATCGATGTTTCAGTCAGCATTTTTATTCAAAATGACATATAAAACACAAAAATATTTCAGACACGCTATTATGCTAATGTTTCTTAATAGTAATCAATTGGAAAGAATAAAGAGAATTTGAATATAAGATCGTAGTAAATCCATCGTGACTGTTCCCGCGTCCATTCGAATGTAAATCGATGCAAGAGCGAGGTTTTCCATCCGACGACACAGCTTACTTCAACTAGGCGCTAAATTTATGGCGCTTGCTTGCTGGAATAACTCCCCCAGCATCTTTGTTAGATTGATCTCGAACTAATAACACACGCATGCCAGTAAGCAACTAAAATACACTAACTGAATGACTAACTTCGCTGTTCATTTGTTGTCAGTTGTTTGACGAATACGTACCGTATCGCGCTTAGTTCTGCCTTAGTTTTTGGTAGTTCGTTTCCTTTGTAGCTGAGGAAAGTAGATTGAAGCGAGACAGTGAGCCGGTTCCATAATCGTTTCCTAAAGTTAAGCAATTCATAGCGATACTCAGCGCTATGCTTCATAATGGGCTTAAGTAATGCATAACTTAAGAATAACTTAGGAAACGATTATGGAACCGCCCCAGTATTTCTGAAGGGGAACCTTTGGCTTTTTCATGCGAATGCTCCACATCGAACAGATTAGACATGCAGGCACATGTTATTGGGTCTCAACACGAAATAATGATTGAGGCACAGTACGATATTAACGAGGTGGCAATGTTACGTCATTTTCAGCGCGATCATTGACTGAACATTCGCTTGGACCTGCACCGGTCTATTCATTCAACACAATCGTCGATAGGCCGCCTATTAATCTGTTCCGGGCCCTTTCCGTCGAAGGTCGCAAGGATTGAAGATTAGCTCCGTAGACCTACCTCATAGAACGCCGACTTCTCGCAAAGTCGCTCAAAGTTCAGCAGTCAACTGGTACGTTGTGCTATAGATTATCAGGTTGCGCTGACCCGCTCAAAGTACTTACCCGACTAACGACGATTATTTTGTCTGCCCTTGGCTTCTGCGAGTCGCGATAGTGTTGCCTAACGTTGAGTAGTTAATTATGCGCGAACATATAAAGAAGTATTCTGCCGGTTAATTTTCGATCTAACACGCGATTTTTAACTAGCAGGCTATTTTTGCCATATATATATTGTGCCAACTTAACTGCTCGGGGCTTTGTTTGCTCATAAAACTTGTAAGGATTTGACCGATTTTTACGACATTTTGTTTGAACGGCTTCGAGTAGAATTTTTTGAATCCCTGAGGCGTCGAATAGGCTTCGCAAGCTTAAGAACTAGCGGCTTATATACCATTTTCACTATTGATAGGAAAGGTTTCAAATTAAAGAAGGACATTCATTGTATTAGCTTGACTTGAAATATGCCCTCTTTGAACTGGAGAGTATCTTTGTAAAAGTGGAAATGGTATATAAGGCGAAACTAAAAGGACTAATAATTGGTTTTAAGTAATCACACAACAAAGTCAGGCCTAACTTTAAGAGTATCTCTAACATATTTGACGTCTAGAACCTAAGAATGCAAATATTCTCGATTTTATCTTGCGTGAGCTTGCCCTCGTAGCGATTTCCGTAATTGTCAAAAATCCCATCCATACCAGAACGGTGTTTTGTTCAGTCACTGGAGGACGCGTGATAAATTCAAGCCCTCTGGTGGAGGTATAAACGATTTTCTGTCAACTCCCCGTGGCGTTGTGTCATGCGTCTTCTTCACAAAGTGTATCTCAGCGCGAGAGGTCAGTTATCTAGATGGCTCAACTTTGCCAGCTAAGGTGCCTGGCGAGATTTCTTGTTACTGATTGAAAAATTATGGCTATAAATGACTACACGACGGTACGGGGCACTAACTGTGGGACATCTCCTCCCACCCACCCACTGCACCACTAAATACCCTCCTCGTCGTGCAAGAAAGAAGACCTAGCTCGTCCAATCTACGTCGTCTTCTAATATCCTCACAAATCGCCGTTACCATAGCAACGTGACGTGTGCGGTCAATTCGGCTAATTAGTCGCCGGATGCCGTTGAGTCGATTGGAGGTCGTGAACGATATTCGTATATTTGTTTTCCCATAACACCCGCTGGGCGGTTAATTTAAGCCTAAGCCTAAGCCGGAAGCGCCCCGGGAGACAAATGTATAATTCGTACGTCGTCGCGGAGACGGCGGCCTCTAAACTTGCTCATCAGTTTGTATCCTCGCCGTCTGCAGCGTTGGCGTCGTCGACGAAGATGGTGAGACCGGTGGTCGTGTCCGGCCCTTCGGGAGGAGGAAAGAGCACCATTCTTAAGAAGGCCTTCCAGGAATATCCCGACGCCTTCGCCTTCAGCGTATCGCGTGAGTTTTTCAGCATTTTTATTAATCAGTTCTTGCTCGCGTCAAGCGCGGTTACTTTACTTCCGGCTTGTTCGTTCGTCCTTACGCCCCGTACGTTCCACTATGTTTAGTATTGAGTTTCTCAGCATTTTTAAACCGATTTTTGCCTGCCACCAACACGAGCGCTTTACCGTAATAATTTCTCTGTTATTAGCTAGAAAGTGAACTGTTGGTTCTGTAGCGGTGAAGGTTAATGGTGTGGAAGCCGCAGCGAATGGGTTCAATTTAGTTTTCTACACTTAACGTGTTACGGTATTCCCTGCAGCTCTCTGTTACTGATCGAAAAATTTCCTCTATAGATACTACTCGTCAGCCACGACCCGGAGAGCAAGATGGCAAGGATTACTGGTTCACATCGATGAGGGAAATGAGTGAGATGATTAAGATGGGCGAGTTCGTTGAACACGCCCAGTTTGGCGGCAACATGTATGGCACCAGGTTCGTCAGTGTTTTCGTACTTTATTGAAAATTTATCTGCTTGCCTTTTTTAAGCAATAACGTGAAATCTCGTCAGTCACCACCGTAGTTGGCAGAGATGAGCTCGCTTTTCGATACTAAAATACCATTTGTAATTAAGAATGGCAATCGTTTCTTGGCTGTTACACGCATAAATTGATAGAAAAAAGTGCTATCGACATTTGACGCAGTTTGCTATATTCAATCTGAGGTTGGTAATATTTCGGATATGTTGATTTTGCTTCGACCAGCCCTTTACCATACGAGAGCTCTTGCCATGAATGGTAATAGCGGGCAATTTCGTGCAAGGAGTAAATTTGGAATAAAAAGTTAATTATGAGCTACTCTATTGAAAAATAGTAAAATTTACCTATTTTAGCAAAAAGGCGGTCTTGGATGTACAGCAGACAGGACGAATTTGTATTTTGGACCTGGAACTGCAGGGTGTACGCAATATCAAGCTAACGGACCTCAACGCTAAATTTATTCTCATTCAAACGGCTAATTTGGAAGTATTGGTACGTATACTTTTGGCTTTCTTTGTTGCATATTTACACCACCGCTCATCATTATTCGCCACTATCACACTATGTTTCGTAACCCTTACATTCAATTTTGATAGACTAGCGTTCTGATTGAATGCAAGAGGGACGCGAATTATGATGAACTGCAGTGTATTTGATTGCATTGGATATATTCCAACTGAGGAAAGGATGTTAGCTTGCTTCAGTCCCTCTTTCTTACGGTGACTTAAGGAGGATAGGATGTTCATTGTTCTCTACGCATTCACATTTTGTAATTCGGCTGTTGTGGAAGAGTTCTGACGTTGATTTTAAATGTGGCATTTAAATTTGCGCGCCTGCGAGACTCCAATGGTGGGACAAAATTGATTTCCTGCTTACTTATTCGCGTGCCAGTTAACGGAACACCAGCCATGATACAGAAGAGTTGTCGTATCTTACGACGAGGGTACTTCTGGCGAGGGCGCCTCCACCAATGATGAGTCAGCGAGGGTCAAAGGGGGAACTGCGATCCCCTCTAACCGAAATGAATCTACCAGATATTGGACCGGTTTCA
>NIUQ01001649.1:0-28304 GCA_002796945.1 Plectus sambesii
TTTAGGATGCATACGCCTAAGACCAGTTGCGAATATTTACCATCGCCATGCAAAACAGGAAAACATAGGGGCGCTGCCTCCTTGCACTGCTTAGGTATATTATGCTTTGAATAACAATGGTAAATATTCGCATTTGGTGTTAGGCGCTTGTTTTTAAAGTAATCTTAGCGCAATAACATTATGCTCTACGGTATAATGCATTCGTGCTTTAACTATCTGCGTTTTTAAATATACTGAATCACTGAATCACTTTCTAAGAGGAACAATATAGGCACCACAAAAAATGACGTTCCAACGAGTACATTGTATACCTCCATTGTTCTGATAATGCTTATTTATCAGTTCCAGCGACCAAAATTTGTACCAGTTGGAGAGGAGAAATTGCGAAAATTAGTACCTGCGAATAGGTCCAAAATGGCAAAATTGCGAAAATTAATACCTGCGAATATTAATAGTCCTACAGTAATAAGTGAACAGGATTTTTTTTAACATCGCAGCATCTTATTGAAAATGGCAAGCTCACAAAACAGTTCATACCGTAATTGAATTTTAGTTACTTTTCGGAAGAGGTGGCAAAATAATATGGCCAAACTAAATATTAAAAGTTCGGTCAAGACCGATATCCATGTCTGATAAAGAAATAGGAGTGAAAAATTGTTAAGGCCTCGTAAGGTTTCCTTCAATTTAAAATACCGTTACCCGTAGATATATCATCTTTTTACGCTCATGCCTGAGAGAAACTTTTATGCAAACTTTGAACCCATTACTTGTAGGCGGCACCCATAATGTAAAAGACGATCGAATTTTTGATAATTCAACAACAATTGAGCTCTGCTGGTAAGTCGCTCATGCATGCGTACCGTTTACCACGCAATTCGTTTCAAATATATGAAATATCCCACATTTGCGCGCCTCCCGTCATTACAACCAGACTTAAAGATTTGGTTGACCGGTAGACCATGGGCACCGCTTGACCGTGAAAGCTCGGGTAGCTGCTTTGACCACATTGACTGCCACTGCTGACACACTGCGTTAATCACATCACTACAGAAGTTTTGCACGCACGTCTTCATCATGCTCGTAAGCGCAAGGAGCCTGATATGAATCCTTTTTGAGGATGTAGTGCATGCTGATAAGAGTAGCATTAAAAGAGTGTCTCTGCAACGATCCCTTAAGTTGCAACGAACTTATCCTCACCCTGGTTCATCGGAATTGGACATCATTGATCAATTAGTGCAAGGATATGTTCCTCAACCCGACGATCCACGCCTTCGCACTCCTTTATATTTAACGTTAATTGCGTGAACTTCTTTATCGAATCAGCAGGCCGAGACTAAGCTTAGCTCATTCCTCATTACGAATGCATCGAAATAGTGTTGTCGCAGATTCCTTTTGATATTATTGTGGTGTGTTCTTTGTCTGTACTATTTCTTGCGTACCGTACGGTTTTAACATTTCTGATGTCTGTAAACGCCTTATCTAACTACAACTTTTTGAGAAGAATGCTCCGTGTTTTGATAAAGATATTCCTTTGCTGAGCAATTTTTTCAAAATAAATCTCTTACTAATGTATATTTTGATTAGTTCTATTAGCTATTAAGACAATATTATATGAACTAAGACATATCAAAACGTTCAAGATATTTAGTATTCGTTTGCCCGTTGTTAGTGCAAACCTACATATATAGCAGTTGCAGGTTAATTTTGTAACTTTCCCGTTCAGTTCCGTAGAACTTCCCATTCAATTTCCAATCGGCAACGGCTATATCCTTATTTTGCTGAGCAACCGCTGCGTTTATAATGGTCGTGTGGGTGAGGATTAGCGTTTTATGGCGCAGCGTGGCACGAAGTACTATAATAAAACGATGTGCGGAGGTGGCAGTCATCCGCCGCGGTCGCAACTCATCGTTGAAATTGTAATTTGCCGACGACATCCACTAAAGTCTCTTTTATAACTAACATTTCAGATCAACCTCTGTCCGCTTGGCTTATAGTTATTCTTTGTTTGCGTTTGTTTTGCTGTGCCTGTATAAAATTCAGAAGCCATGATCTCATTCTGTAATATTTGCAGTTACCATAGCGCCGATCGAGTTAAAGGCAGCGCCGCTATCATAGCGGCAACCTATTTTAGAGGCTGAGCCGTCGTATGCCGTTGTAGGGTGGGTCGAGGGACCGCTGCCATCTGAATCACACGGGAATACACTGCTCCCCAGTGCCCGAGTCTTTAGGACCACATTTGCTATGAGCTGCTGGACACATTAATGCAAGCGTCTTTTTCAAACAATAACGACTTCTGTAAAAATAATGAACGAAGCATCCGGACCAAAGCCAAAGAATCATTTCATCAGCGCCATCACATCTCCCTGGGACTCAACGAAAGGAGCATCAATACTTAAGCAATGTGTTCATGGGCGGATAGCAAAACAATTTCTGAATCTGGTTCTTTGTGCAAGGAGCCTCTGATCTTGAGTACTGTTTCAGACAGCAGTTGAAGGCCACCCATTGTCGCTGCAGCTCCAGATCTAAATTTCGTTATTAATTATATAGATTCACTCGTGCACGGTGGAAATCGTTACTGGCGTTATCGCTTGTAACCGTAGTTAGTTTATAGCTCTCAGGTTCGGCCGATCACTAACTTTCGGCTTCCGATGTATTATACAGAGCAAAATTCTTTTATAACCATTATCGCTTATAGCTGGCTATATTTGCCGGTCTTCCATTCCCCGCTATAAACAATTTCCTATGTTTTGTTAAAGTTACATTGAACTTTCTGAAATAGCTATTACTGTAACAGTGCCGTGGAAATAGTCTGTGTTGAGATTAATTTGCAAAAAGGTTGGCTACTCGTTGAATTAAAATGAATTTTCTGAAATAGCTATAATTAAACGGGTAGCCGAGTTTTTTTGCAAATTAATCTCAGGTCTATGAAGATGGTTTGTGGAGAAGCTTGGCATTGTGCGCACAAAAACTTCATAGAGCGACACTCGTTAATTTCCGCTAGGTTCCATGCAGTAATCCCTCTCAGGTGCTAGCACCAACAAAGCAAGAACCTTGAATTATGATCAAGTATATCTAATGCATATTCTAAATGAGCAATTCAAATACAATTGCAGTAAGTGACTCACTTTCCGTTTCTGGAGCATATTCCTCACACTGGCTTCTCAGGGTGATCACAAATGCCGCCAGCTCCTCTGGGTCGCTGCACGTTCCTCGAGCCGACGCAGCTAGCGACCGCGCGAAAACGAGCAAAACAAACGACCAAATCATACTGTTGGCCATCTTCAGGAGTAATTCTGGGCAAAATTCCAATGGAATAAGTGGCTAGTTGCACAAATAGGGCAGGAGTAACGTTGCAATGCAAATGATTGTCGTTCCTGAAGTAATTCATGATAAAGACACGTACGGTAAACTCTTTTCATCAATCACCATAGCTCACTCGCGCGAAATGAACCCGACTTATATGCTACAAGCTTTAAAAGTGACAAGTTTACTTTTATGACGACAAACAGGATATTCACTGTGTGCTTTAATAACTTTGCAGAGACCGAGGGTCGCGTCTAGCGGCTCGCTGCTTAATTCGCATTATATACTTACTGACGCATCGCTCCGACTTCGATCATTGACCAACCCACGCCTAGCCTTTACGACGGACCAGTAAGCGTTGGCGACTATGGACGGATCGCTACATCTCGCGCGCACCAACGACGTTGAGAATGACAAGTGCACCGAGCCCACACAAATTGTAGCGCAAATAAAGTGTCCATTGTGTGCTGTCTGTTTGTGAGTGACTCCAAGCCGGAATAAGTGAAGCTCGCTTAACCAAATGTTTTCAAGATGCAACTATGAGATGATTTCAAGACTTTGACTACCTGATGCAGCTCGCTGTAGTTGAGAGATAGTTAATAATGAATGAATGCGGAAGGGGAACACGCAAGGACGCATTGTTCTGTGCTGGGCCTGTCAAAATAAAAGAAATAGACAAATAATTCGAGAGCAATTATCGGATAGAAGCACGATAATCTGCTGAAAAATTGACAGAACTCCAGTCTATTACGATGCTAGCGTCAATTTGCTCTCTCGACTGCTTTCCAATATATATCGTCGAGAAGCAAGGAGTGTCAAAAGCAAAACTTATCCAAAAATAGAATTAGTCGCCAACTAAGACTAAAGCCTCTCCTGCGCTGCTAGTATAATCTTTTGAACCTGTCATTAAATAGAGTAAAGTCTAGGAAACTATTTGTACCCTTCGGCGCTGAAAATGTTTCGCGTCATTGCAGTAGTTTTCAGCTCACTGCAGGACGCCCTTTGGGACGCCGAAGGCTCACAATAATGATGAACTCTTATTCTTTGCCACTTATTTTCGACTCTCCTTCGCCCTTATCTTACTCCCATTGTACTTCGGAAGAAGGGATGAAAGGGAAAATGCAGTTAGTTATTTAGGTATTATTCACATCCTCAGGACGGATTTGCCCTTCTTCAGTGAAACAATTGGAAATCTAATGGGGTATCGTCCGAGTTCACCATGAAATCCATTAATTTCGATAGCTAGCATTCTTTACTACCTCGGTGATCATAGGGGAAACTTACTGTTATTTAAAAAGGAAAAGAGGCAATTATTACCGTATATCTTACAACGAATAATACACAAATGTAGAGAGTTGTTTGAATTCCGCCGCTCAGTCTCTAACACTGTCTACTTCTCGATATTATTGATCGTTTTTTGTCTATCTTCTCATGCATAAGAAGCATGTAAAAATCATTACAGTTCTGAGACCGTATTAAGAGTGTACCGCATTTGTGGGAAAACGAAAATTGAACAGAGACAGAACATAAAATAGAAAATTGCGACTAATTGGAGAAATGATCAATCACTACGCTTGCAATTCGACTATTTCATTATCCCTCGAGTCCTAAAGCACTAGCGTTTTAAGAAAAAGGCCTCAATGGAAAGCCTTGATGCGATCCTTCACATCGACGTTATCAGTTAACCTTCTACCTCAGCCTGAAAAAATGATATATCTGTGTTCTACAAGCACAGCAGAGAGCGAATAAGAGACACACTTTATGATTCTCACTCGGTGCAAAACACGCACCTTTCCCACATCCTTCTCGCTCTCATGAGCTGGATTCATTTAAATATGCAGCTTAGTTAAGAAATGATTCAAACTTAGAAGCCCATGGAAAAGGGCACAGACGTAGGTGCTGGCTGGCACAAGAATAAGCAGCAGATAATATCCGATTTCCACCTCTAAACTTATGAAAGACTAATTTAATGAAGAGGTTTTCGAAATATTTTCATATCATCGGACGGAATTAAGAAATGATGAAATTATACAAGTTTACGCTACTGAGCTAGTAAGTTGATTATAGGTTCGAACAAGCGCTGGCCTTTAGGACTCTCTAGACTCTAATCCGTTCAATCAAGCATCGGGTCTGTTCACGCGGAGATAATCCGCAGAAATAAGCATGAGAGCAAAATAGCATTGCCAGACAGAATTTCGCTAATATACCATTCCCACTTCTATAAAAACACTTTTCCAGTCAGACACCACACTTTTCAAGTAAAATCGATATGAAAATCTCTTCTCTGAATTGCAAACTATTCTTATTTAAGTTGAAATGGTATGAACATCGTTATATTGCAATAATGTTAATGGTGAAGATAATCAAAGCAATGGAACTTCTATTCTTACATTTCCCAATATATTCATATTCAGTGACTTTGCGAGACAAAGCTGATTGATACCCGAAATGGCAGTGTTTTTGAACCCATCAGCAGAGTACATACGCTGCTCAGTTCACTTTGCCAAGAGGGAAGTATTTAGTTTTCAAGCAAACCGCCCCCTCTGTTACTTTTTAAGGGCACTTTGTTGACTCGAGTGTGCCTAATATAAATGATAAAGTAATAACGCATCGGCTCACTAAAGGAGCAGCGACCAATCGAAATGCGTCCCTAAAGCCGCGACTTCGACAATCGCCTAAGATACAACCGTCGTCCACATTGCAATGGGACATTCCAGTAACGTATGCTTAATCCGAGACGACAAAATGAAAGTCAGGATGATAAGCGGTGCAAAATAATGAAATAAATTAAGAAACCTGCGGTTAGCCCAAACGGCGGCGACAATTCTTTAAATCAGTCACAAGGAAAGCATAGACGATAACACAAGTCGAGCGAGGCCAGACTGAGTTAAAAAGGTCTTGCTGCGGTTTAGGCGGCACGCAATAATTGCGCACGAACATGATTACCGTGACATCCCTATTTAGGACCATTCAACGCGCTGATTTCCATTTAAGCGCCCCCGTCAAATCATGCAATTTTGACACGCACAGTGCCGGGTTGAACGACGGCAACAGTAGTTTACATGATGACTCAAATAATAAATCCTTTTTTGTGTGCTTTAATATCAGCAACGAATGAATGAAATCGCTTGACATTTTAAACCTAGCTACTATAATCTTTTAAATGCTGCATTAGAAAATTAGCTAAATCAGGCTATTAATTATCAAGTGATGACTGAAAATAGAGAAAGGGACAATGAATAAGAAGTTCATTTAAACACATGAGGATTAGACATCATATTTTACTGTATAAGTTCGCGATCTGACCATCTTGTCGAGCAATAAACGCCCTAAACCTGGCATGAAATCCAATCTTTGGGTTTATGATGCAGTGCCGGATCAATTTCTGATCGTTATCGCACCACATTTTATCAAGTCGTGGGTTAAAGCTGCAATAGACGTAAATGAGCCTGTTCCTTCGAACTTATTCTGTTCAACCCACTTCCCAATACGATAATCTAGCAAATTGCAATCCCGGCTACTCGCTGACCATTCATCCGTCGACAAGAACGTAGGAGATTGAGGACTTATTCCGCATAATGCGATGTGTAAAACTGAAGTGCTCAAATAAATTTCTGACTTTTGCTCCTTTTCACGCTTTTGGTCATAACTTAAACAGTAATTAACTGATCTAGTTTATAATTTAATACTACATTACAAAGACGCTAAAGTACTTAGGTTTGACACATCACGCGAGTTTGTTTTTTTTGTTGCTGAAATATAGCAAATGGAAAAAAAGTATAATTTTTTGTGGGCCACCCTTTATGTAACATTAGAAGCCTATTTGATCTTTATTTTTCCTACGACACAAATGTCATAGATGGAATCGACCAGTTGTCGCAGGGACATTCGTCTCACTTTATCATCTGTCGAAAGGCAATCGACCGACGAAGCGATCTCTCGCTGATTTTTCCTTCACTGCCTATCGAGAGCGATTAGAGTTGGTACGTCAGCACGGATTTAGTGACGATCATTGCATAATTGTTCATTTGCCCTTTCCGCTCTGTGTATTTTTTTCATTAGTAACGCTAAACTAACGTTATATTTAGTTATTTTTGTCGACAATAATTTAGCGAATGTACCTATGCACCTTCGCTTCGCATCAGCTGCTCTGGACCTTTCGTGTATGGGGGCCCATGCCTTGCCGTGTGTACTGAGCTGGGTGACAGGGATCAAATTTTGGTGTAGTGTTTGTTAGGCTTAGCGCATACTTTCACTCACATCTCTCAACACCCCCTCAGTTTCGCACTCAAGGCCATGTTCCATGGTAATCCCTAAGTGCCCTTTTTGATGCGTTTAATAATACAGTTGTGTTAGATGAGTCTAATAAACGTGATTTCTAACTCTTTTAGTAGTGCAATTTACACATGAGAGATATGTCCGTCATGCTGGAGAGCATGTGAAAAATTCTTTGATAAATTCGGGCGCTGAGCGGCAAATCACTGAAGACCTCATTTATAAACATCGTTGAGTGAGAAACTTCAGAGAAATAAAAATGATCTGCAATCGCTTCACACACTGGAGTCAATCAGTAATATCACAGTTAACAAAATTAGAGTCAACGAAAAAGTTATTGCAGCAATGATCAAACCCAAGCAATATCAACCGGAAATTCTTCTTTCAAGACGACGTTGCACACTCTCTTCGATAGATTCTTCGAAGAAATAGTCGTATAGATGCAAAACAATATTGCCAACGCGATGATTAATATACAGATCGACATAGTGATTAAAATGGACACAAAATCAACATAGTCAGCAGTCATTTCTTGTGCTGGTTCCAACGCAAATTTCAGAAGGACGCGTGATATTCCTGCTTATTGAAGAAGCTTCCACCGTCTGAAGTAAAGATGGACGCAATCAGCTGGCTCCGAATGATATCAGCAGCAGAGCGCTTCATAAGTTTAACCGCTCAGAATGTTAGTAGGCTTTGGCATAAGCATGATAAGGAAATGCGCACTTATCGTACTGGGACAGGGCTGTAATTGAGATGGATAATTCTCACCCCCTGACGGAATACCCCACCCTCTTTCTCCTTCCTTGACATTGGTTTACTTCCGTCACAGAAATGTGATTTCAGATCCACCCATTGTAGCCCTTATAGCCGTTATTTTATTTATTTATTTTTTTCTTAAGCCTTTGTACCGCTTTTTCGCAGTGTCGGCTTTTTTGCTGGTGGGTTGGAAACCCGCCATGAGGATAGCGACTCCCTTATAGCCGTTATACCTTTGCAAATATGATAAGAATGGAATAGATAATTCCGCTAAAATAGATGTGGATGCGATAGAATGAATACATATTACATTATTTTGTGTAATATTTGTAAAAATTTACTCGTATCAGGCACAAAATGTCAAATCGTGAAATTAATTAGAAAATTAGTGCTTTAACTCGGTTCATTGGCTCTTTATTTATCGCTTTACGATAATCCCCCTTGCAGTTTGCAGGTGAACTTGTTCGTCTCGAGACTAAGATTTATCCTCCCTGTTACTGACCAAGAAATTCTTATATCACAATATAACATATTTATTTCGCAGAATTGAAGGCTAATCTTTAACCACACAATGCGACAAGCTACTGGAATGGTCTAAAAACTGCAGATCATTGCATATGTAGTTGCAGTAGAGCGGTAACAACAATTTCTTACACAAAACTGGCGTCACTAAATCGTGAAAATTGACTAACAATTACCAGCGCTCTAAGATCGCGCCATGCACCATTACTGAGAACATGTCGCAGTGATGCTAATCGCAACTGCTCGATGTCATCCGCTCCTATTACTGACCCCATCCAGCCGATTTGTCCGGTTGAATCTTCTATAACAATCGTTCGCTTTGCTCTAATTGAGTGATACTTTGATGAAATAAACATCCACAGACAGACAAATAGCGCCATGCATATAAGGATCAATGAGCCAACAATTGTAACGAAAAATGCCACGTGAACGGCGACTTCTGCGGACATTTGATCTCTTCGAGACCGAGAAATTTAAATATATCTTCGTGAAGAGGGCAGCAACTTGTGAATGCAAACGAGGAGAGAATCTGCCCTGATTGTTTTTCTTCACTTATTTTTCATTCAAATTTGCGACGTCGGGCGGTTGATATTCTCTTTGCTTCTTTTCAGAATATTTTAGTAAGCGGGATAAATACTGACTTAAACTGTAACGGCCACCATATGAACTACTTCCTTTCTTGCGATTAGAGAATACGACGAACTTTCACAGAAGTGGTAAATATAAACTGGTCAGGTAGGTAATCGCCGACGACAAGCAGGTAAAATTCGTCATGCGCGGCTAACAAATCGAATCAAAGCTAATTTTATCGACGGCCAGTACAAGGGATTTATTACAGCTCTCCATACTGCACAGGTTTCAGTGTGATATTTTCAAAGACCATGACGATACAGGATATGGTTTCTTTTCAATTAGTAAACGAATGAAGTATGACTCGCCTTGCCAGACGTCGAGATCTCTTGACGACTGTAATGTTTGCTAAGACTTTCAATTTAATCCAAGGAAGTAACTGTTCTTGGCGACTTGTGAGCCAAGGATACACAAACTGAATTCTAATTCGCTGTCAGGTGTGTTTAAAAATGCAAGCGCCCACATTCGTTCATTAATGGGTCGTTAGATGAAGTAGAGTCACAAGGCAGCAGCTACTTCCTAATCCGTGACGGTCGTCATCAGACACTTTCATTAACTTCCTGACGCAGACGGCGACACTTCTCTCTCACACTTAATGACAGGGAAGAGCCCGCACGCACGGCGTTGGCTTGACAATTACACACGCTTTTCCTGTATTAAATGAACAAGGATAAAGTCAACGCGTTGCTGTGGGTGGTGAAAATGTGATTATGGTACCATTTGCATGGGCAGAAGCAAAGTTTTTCAATGCATCAAACGTTTTAGAACAATATGGCGAGAAACGGACGCCGGGACGAACTTTTTAAAAGAATGAACTATGATGCACCGCAGTAGAGAGCATGTCAAATTTAGAAGTAACCTGTCCTGCTCATAGATGATAACTATGGAAAGATTATTATTGCAACGAGATCAAGAATCATCATTTCAAGATCAGGACTCCTTACATCTCGATCGTCTTGCAACTTTGCATGACAACTCACTTATTTGCCGAAGAGCACTGCTCTTAGTATTCTGTTCATGCGCGGGCGGCCGTGAGTATATTTCCGCTTCGAATAATCGAATTACGACGATCTCGTCGCATGCGAGCAAAGAAGGCATTGAATTGAGATTTAATAATGGTTAACGATATAGTTCAAATCAATCGGCTGTTTTCGACACAATATGAAATATAAATACTCTGAGCGATTATTGAAATAAATAAGGCATATACAGAAAATTTATATCATTTCTTATTTCATAACCGAACACACAGTAGGTAACAAACTTTGCAAATTATAATGCATTCATACAGTGTTCTGGTACCCTTATCGTGTACTCTATGCCAATAAATTAGGTAGCTTTGTAAATTCGTCTAAAATAAACACCTTAATGGAACAGTTAACATATCTTGAAACTGCTCAAATTAGTCTCACTGTCGTTCAAAAAACTATATTGGTCCGTTATTTGCAAATACTAACAACACCAAAAAGATTAGGTTAAACTCTGTTTTGGCCATGTTTCACCTAAACACGATGAGTGAAGGCGTCGCTCGGTTGATCAGGTATCATATTTCAGCCATACTATAGTCGTATCGAACGTAAGAGAAGCTACCAATTCAGCTCAGATCATAGTGATTACCACTTGAAAAGCTACACACTGAGTCTTACTATTTGAAGTTACATACTGAGCACAACGGCCTCAATAGGTTGCTGAAAGATTTATGAACAAAGTAGTACACTACGCTTAAATTTTAGAATATCGTCGCTTGACGAAATATTCACCACTAACGCAGTATGAAAAGCTTGATAACTCTATACCAACCTAGATATTAGTAGGACATTACCCCGAAGACTCCGGTCACATTCGCTCCAGGCGCCGACCATCGCAAATTGTTCAGTTGTAATTGTATTGTGCCAGTAAGAGGCATCTAGCTGTGCCCTGAGTATGATAAGACAAAATGCAACTAGTGAAATAATAATGATTAGTATCGATGTTATTAGAGTCAAGAAGAAAACAGTTTGAATAATTTCATCAGCATTCATTGTTGATATGGTTGATTTTGAAACGCAGATCAATCAGCTATGCTCGCTAACCATTTAACGTCAGTGCAAAGAAGAATTTAATAACGTGCAATTTTTTCTTTCTCGATCATTCTAAACATTAAAAATTCTTCAAGTACACCCAGCCACTGTAAGCATAAGCAAAATTTGATGGAAACCCTAAATTAGTCGACATCACCGATAACACACATTTGTTCCGCACGTGCTCTTCACGCTTCTAATATCAGAAGCCTGCAATGTAGTTAGGCTGAACAGAGTGACATACGCCTTGTTAGTCGCTTGAAGAAATGTGATTCGCTGTAACAAAGCGAACTTGTGGGAGGCAAACTTGTCGGCGATATAATTAGTCCATTGACGTAAATACCTTTCATCGGCATCGACGAACAAAAAGCTGATAACTCACTTTCTGCTTCATATCCAAATCGGTAGAAGGTTGAAAGCTTAATTAAGAGCGACTACAGGAGTTAATGTTAGCTGGCCAGAGACTAATGGAGCCAAGTGTGATGGGAGGGGGTCGAGTGAACGGTTCTCAATCGACGCGTTCATTAATAACTCACACGAATATTTCCATTTTTACATCGGAGAGCGAATAGTATCAAAGTTTAATGATAGCTCCCTCAAGGTGATGCCCGCGAGGCTAACTTTTGAAAGCCTTCACGCTATTTATATCGGAGAGTATTTTACGAGCTAAGAGCACTCGTCTGGCAGCAAAAAGCGGTCTTCGATTAATTATCGATTCTCAAAGGTACCCTTTGACGTGATAATAAAGGTCATACTGCGCTTGAATACAGTTTTAGTTTGAAAATGGCCAGAGAGTCATGCTCACATATGTGGATAATGTCTTGTCACTGTAAAACAGTGTCATATGAAATTACTGCAACAGTTAATGATAGAGCGCTTCTTCAAGCATTTGGTAAAATAACGTGTCGGCGCAAATGCTCGAAGTTTAGGTGAAGAACCCAACGCTGACGTTTTTTACACATCATGCTGTTTTTATACTGCGCAAATTCAACGCAGGTAACGCGTGATACTCTTCCGAAAATTGTGTGACTTACCGAGCTAAACATACCTTAAGGCGCACGCTACAACACAAAATTGGCTACATGCAACTACCGTACCTTGTACTACCATGAAATTCTATTGTATGGTGTGTGTGTAATGCAATGTTTAGCTCGCTTGGTCTAACCAGGCGTTCTTGTTTTAAGTTACTCATTCTAAAATTCAAGCTTGGTATCTTCAAACTCTTATATAACGGTAAGGTTCGACGTAAAGTTCGGGGGGGGGGTCGGATGGAAGGAGGGAATAATGAAAAGCTTCCTTCGCTATTTGAAAGCTACGCAAAATAATAATAATTCGCTAAACAGGGTGTCCCACTTAACTGTTCACAGTTTTGATTGCTTTTAACTTATTTTTTCCGTTCGATTGCTTTGAAATTTTAATCACATATGGAGGAGCTCTATGAATTTTTGTGGCTAAAATTTCAAAGCAATCGAACAAAAATGAAATGATGTAAGCAATCAATACCGTGAATGCATACCGTAAACCCTCTAATAATCGCCCAGGGCGATTATTATTTCAATCAGGGTCTGAGGGGGCGATTATTAGAGGATTTACGGTTTGTGGGATGCCCTGTATATCAGTGGGTCTGCGCAATCAGTTGCTCCCACTCTTATCCCGTCCTCGCGTGTTCAGCATTAAAATCTGCAAACTGTACACCACTGTAGGCAAATGTCGAATGTAAAGTGGATTGAATCTGCTCGAATAGCTACTTCCTTGGATCAACGACACAAAATAAAATCAATCAAGGGAAGAGCTAGAAAAAAATCAATAAGAGTGTGAATTTGTTTAAATTGTTTGAGATTCACCCATTCGCGCAAGGCTATTGCCGCGTTATACACTCTTTGCGTGCTATTACTGAAATACCAGTTCAATATGCAAGAATGTTTTACGAGAATAACCCAATCAACTCAGTTTAAGTAAGATATAAGCCAGAGACTTTACGAAAGGAGGACCTCTCTATATCACCGATCAACTGTGCTAAAGTACTGGTATCCAAGGAATCTTCAAGAACTCTCTGGAATTTGTGTCAACTAAGCTACTTGACACGGACCATTTCCAGGAATTTCGGCATCCTTCCAGAATTCTGCTCACTAATGTGAGTGCCCGCCCTGTGCAGTACGGAGCGCGAACCGTAACAGAACCCAAATCTCTGAAAATTTTTGAATTCAGCAGTCGCTAATAACTAAGCTGTGATCGGAAATTTTATTATACTTTAAAATATTAAAATATATCATTATGTTTGCTTGAATGGCATTTCAGTTAAAGCAAAACTGAGGAAAGGAGAGGCAAAAAACGTAACAGCAATAATGAAAGGAATAAATTATTTATTTTTGTTCATCTCATCGCCTGGTCGGAGCTTTCGGCGGTCTCTTCGACGACGAAGATGTTGAGTCGGTGGGGGAAACGGTTACTGTTGCCGGTACGTTTGGAAGCGGCTCTTCCGCTCGGGAAACGCGAACACCCTGGTTCTGTGCGATTCTAATCAGCAGCTTCTCCAGGGTCTTCATTTTTTCGTTCATCTGGTCAAATTCTCCCCTGATTTCCAGGCGCAGTTGTCCGACCGCAGAGTCCTCTTCGTCATGGTAACCTTCAAATAAGGTTGAAAATTATTTCCAATCGACCGGCAGTTTTGAGCACGAGGAATAATTGAATTTTTGGCATGAAATTATAAAACGAGGATAACTGCAGATAGCCATAATAGATAGAAAATTGAGTCGGCATCCCGACATATATTTTATATCAGGGATCAAAACTTTCCCTCCCTCGCGCTCAGTGCTCATTTCAACTAGAAGTTTCTGAATATACTCTTTCATAGTATCTTTACTTCCCACTCAGGTGC
Organism: Plectus sambesii; assembly: GCA_002796945.1. Taxonomy (NCBI): domain Eukaryota; kingdom Metazoa; phylum Nematoda; class Chromadorea; order Plectida; family Plectidae; genus Plectus; species Plectus sambesii. The sequence goes on from NIUQ01001649.1 coordinate 14,425, forward strand.
TGGAGTAAAATGATCGTAAATACGAATGAAAATAGAAGTTAGAGATGCCTACAATAGGTTTAACAAGTGAAACTAACCAGTTCTGGCTCTACCGAGCATGGCGTCGTCCATGGTGCTAACGCGCTTGCCCATAACGGTCCTCGGTCGCCACTCGCTCATCATGCTGCCCGCCGTGCTCGGTCGTGGCGGTTGCGTCTCGTCCACTCGGTTGATCGATTGCATTGACGGTCGTCGTGAATCGAATCCCACGTGTTGTCCCACGCCTCCCTTGAAAGTATAGAACATAAGTATAGTCAGATCACCGATATAATAGAATAAAGGGGACTCGAAAAAATAGAAAAATTTGCTCATGTCCAGCTTGTACGCGGTTGTGTAATCGAAATCAGATGTTAAAGAATATTAAACTTTCAACTTTTGCCACTAAACACAAAAGGGCGCGCTGGTTTATGAGATCAAGTACTCAATTAATTTGTGTATATAATTCTAAAAACAACGTGTCTTATTTGGCGTACTAATCAAAATAATGCCTTAGTGATGAAATTTTTTGAATGCAAGGTAATTTAGCAAGACGTTACAGAATGAAAATGAATCATCAAAGCGACCCTGCATTATTCCAGCAATGATTAAATTCTCAATTCTTACTCTTTCAACATCAGGAAAGAGAGGTACAAGTGGATGAACTTTGGCAAGGTGTCGCTCGCGAATCCTGGCCAGAAGCTTCCGGACTGGATGATCGGCTCCAAGTACCAGCTTTTCGTTCTTCCTCTTCGCTTCCAGCTCCTTTTCTCTCTTCACGTCCGCAAGTTTGCGAAATTTAAGCTAAACGAAAATCGGGAAATGATACTGAGATACTATTGTGAACAGTAAAAGATTTGATATGACAAAGGGCTACCATGGCTCAAAAATGTAACATTTCAGATCGTAAAACATTTAAACATAGTGTGAAATTTATAATTACTCCTCGTAAAAACTAATATCTTAATACAGTCAAAACCGGATAAGCGGACATTTTTCTCTTGCTGGGTCAATGTCCGCTTATCCAGTTTTGACTCTAATTGCTAAACGAGGCATTGCCGATGAATCTTCTTCATCTTTAAAGACTATCTGAGGTCATCTCCCCCGTCTCTAAAGTCTGTACTTCCGAAGAATTATAATAAGCTATAACAAAGCTATTTTGCGGGTTACTTACAAGAGAGTTGAAGAGAAGTATAAGATTACTGCAGAAAGAATTGATATAATTTATAGCCAGCTTTCCATGTGTGGCTATTAAAATAGAACACAACCGTCCTCACAGCCAGGAGTAGCTGCAGTTTCCCCTTTAAAACAAAAGAACATACCCGATGGCTGAGATTGTAGGTAAGGACGAGATTTCTAGCGAACGAGTTAGCGAATGCTTGATAGAAGTTTAGAACCTGCAAGAAGAGTTCATTGAAATGGACAACGCAGTAGCTCATGCTCAGATACAGTACCTCCATGAGTTTATCTCTTTTAATCATATGCAGATCCGTATAGGTCAGCGCTCGGACGTTCGCCGCGGATTGACCAGTACCAGACTGCTTCCAAAATTCGTCGCCGAATACGTCTCCTCGCCCTAAATTATGAGCATCGTAGAAGAGATATTTCTCTGATTATACTGACAGCTAGGTAACCAGAAAAATAACAGTGTTGAAGGTAAAATTGTATATGGCACACTGCCATGATCCTTAAGTAATGATAAATCCAGACACGGTATTTTAACTGCAATTTCATATTGCGGCAGGCTAAGACGGTATTTTGTCCCGCTCAATCACATCAAAAATGTTGTAAGAAACATTATACGCATCGCGGCTAACGTTTGAAAGTTTTGCATAATTTATTCTCTTCGACACAAATAGTTGGTCATAACTATGAAGAAAATTCTGACTATATTTAATTAAAATGAATTAGGGTAAAATCTGTGTAACTATCGGAGATCAAGATTTGAAAATAGGGACTATAATTTTGCAGACGAAACTCAGTATACTTTGAAAGCACGCAAATACTGACATTTCAGCGTCAGAAAAAGTGCGTGACTGGCTTTAATGCTATTATTAGTGCCAAAGTTGAAGCTAGACTTCATAATTAGCACTAGTCCCCGCGTGACGAACATAAAAAAGCTGAAGATTACTTGCAGCGCATATCTGACGCTTTTTATTTTCAACCATAAGAATTGATCAGCAAAGCGCAGCTATCAAAACTGCTACAAGTGATCGTCAATTGCACACAACACGCCGCAATACTGCAAACAGCGCTAAGTTTGCATTTCTGACAGAGTTTACAAAATTCGTAGCCTGTCTGTTAGACCATCAGAGACGTCCCTTTTACAGCCTAACGATTGGAAAAGAAATATGGTTCCGATATTAATGCGCGCGACCTTAAATTAGTCGAATCAAAAGTATACCTGTAAGTACATGGCGAGTGAGCGAAGGCAACCGTCAGATGCCAATCGAAAGCAGGAGTGCTCATTGAACACTTTTCTATTCAAATGAACACAAATATCCGCCTTCATATCTTTTGGGCAATAGCTGAGCACCTGAAGAAGTCTTTCGTCACACTTTTGATTCCAAAAAGCACCAAAGATATTTAAGGACATTTTTTCAGACACACTCACTAACAAGCTGCCGTACATGATTGAAGAGAGTGCCCCATCGATTAGAGTTCCCTTCACACCGATCTCCTTACGAGGTAATACTCAATAATAAAGCCTCCTTTCAAATCGAGTCATTGAGCTCTATTTCATGAAACTGTCCCAACACTCAACACTTAATTCGTATTATCACATGTGATATCTAGTCTATTAAGAATGAGCCTCGACTTTGCATATGAATAAGCAATGATGATAATTTGAGGATATGCTTGAATAAAGCTACTAAAAATAAAGTGGACACCGCTCTGGTCAAATAAGCTCTAGTAAATAGCGTCAACCATAGCCGAACTGTTATAACAGGCTCATTTTCACTATTTTTTAACTCCCACAGATGAATATTGTTCTTAAACAGAGTTCTTATATAAGCAGTAATAGACAGACCTTAGCCGTGTCGATGCCTTTACTCATAGCCCATGTTGAAACAACGTAATCCATGACGCGCTCCGCCAGCGCCTTCGGCACTTCTTGCAGCTTGATAAACTCCCGCACACTATTGATCATATCATGATACCTGAAGCAATCAATGTTTTAACATTATTGCTTATTTATATCGTGGAAAGCGTGAGTATTAATTAATAAACCTTTGGCTTGTGAACGAAGAGTTAACATTTCTGTATTAGTACTCACGCATCAAAAGTACGCGTAAGTACACGCATCAGAACGATAGAGAGACAAGCAGCGCGGAGATGATCATCATACACGTACAGAAAACTTTTTCGTTGTCCGTCGTCCCCGCGATATTACCAAAGCCGACCGTAGACATACACGTCATGCAGAAATAAAGCGCTAAAATAGTTTGTCATATGGCATAAACGATGGAAAGTTAATTAAGAAGTTTTTATTCGCGGTGAATACAGGGGTCAATTTTATGAACCTGCTAAATATTGCTAATGAGAAACTGAATGGAAGTTTCATCTGAATATCAATTACGCATATGGCAATGCGACTATGACTACACAGTGTTGAAACTCAGTTGCTCAACTTTCACTAATTTTGAAATAGGTCCCTCGATGCTGAAGGTGGTTATGACGTTCTTCTTCAGGAGGAGTCAGTCAAGCAAGCTTCCGCTAACTCAAAAAGATCTGAATTGCCATAAATAACTGCAATACATTTTTGACATGCATGTTTGAATGTAAAACTGAGCGTACTTTCATCCGACCGAAAATGTTTTAAATTATCACACGAATCAATTTCAAGGGCAGCAGCCCATTAAATCGCGCGCCACTAGCCCGAAAGCATTATATGAGATCAGTTAGTGCTTTTCTTATTAACAAACCAGAAATGTATGCCGATGTCTTCGAAGGTCCGCCCTCCAGCTTCGGAACTTTTGCATTGCTGTCAAACAACGTATAATTGTAGGGAACCTTGAGTTCTTTAGAAAGCTTCAGAAGCCAGCCTTCTGCGCCAGCAAAGTCTTCAGTAAACTGAAAAGTTTTTTGTCGCTCGTAAATTGATAAGTTCTGCACATGATAGAAGAAATTTGTATGTTGCAAATTGCAATATCACTGCGGTTGATGATCAGGAATTTTAATCTCGGTTTAGTATGGAATTGAGCTTTAAACATGACTAAGCTAAATACATGATGGTAAATTAAATGATATTATTGAGTAGCAAACTAAGCCATATTTGGACTCTTAAAAATTTAGCTCGAAGCTTTTACTTTATAAAACTGGTAGTCGATACTGCTGGTAAAAGGAAAAAATAGAATGATCGATAACTGATTCTTATCAAATCTCTGATATATGATAGGTATTGTCACCAATCTTCTGCTGCCAACATTATAAATGAAAACATTCTTAAGAGAACCTAAAAACTGAGGATTCTTGCCAGACTAAGCAATCTCATGCGCTATATTGTATTTATAATAGCACATGTCAGAACCATAGCTTTAAAAAACTTTTAGCAGTTGAGGGTAACTTACAGCTAATTTCACTTCGTACTCCCCAATTGTAAACCAAATACACGCCAACCAATGAGCAACCAGTACATATGCACAGAGCAAAAGTAGCAGCGTAGCAGCCCCATACTCTAAGTAGCTGCAAAGAAAGGAATGCAATTGATCGGAAATGCTTTTCTAAAGACGATGGACAACAAAAGTAATTGCTGATAAGATTGAAAACGAGATGGGCCTCATATAAGAAGTATGGAGGTTGGAGTGCGCTGAACCAGGAAATAAGCCTGGTATGCCTCAGTGTCATCTCTATCAGGAGTGGCGTGCTAAGTCGGGAACGGAAAGGATATAAAAACTGCGCTTGCGCTTCCTTTAAATACTTTCATTATGTTGAAACGACAGGAATTATTTTGAACGCCGTTTAGCTATTATTGGAGCGTGAGACACTAGGAGTGCCGACAGGGTATAGTATATTGGGAGGGAGGGGCGAATCAAACTTCGCGCATGTTTCAATCTCTATACTATTCAAATTGCCTGAAATATATCGAAATACCATTTTATTGCTCATCTCTCTTTCTAAGTAAAACTTTTTGATTTATTCTTTATCTACTATGGTATAGTCTCTGTAACAATACTGAACCCGCACTCTCGAAAGCTTTTGAAATGAGGCCAAAGGGCTTATTTGCGTAAAGAAGCCCATCCATGAACTTATTGTTAGGAAGCTCCTTATTTTCGGTTAAACACCATACATCTGCTAATAAGAGCGTTAATCGAAAAAGTACTTACTTGTCCAATTTGCGTGCCACGCGACCCAAACGCAGCAATCGCACCACTTTCATAGCGCTGAACAGGGAACTAATGCGCTGCAACAATACACATTTTACTACTAAATCATGCGGAGACACTGTACTTATTCTCATAAAAGAGCTTTCGCTGATGAAGGGACATTCCACAATTTTCATTGGCAGTCAACTCTGTCCGTTATTACACTAGTTTAGCAAAAACCAATGCTCTATGCTAATTTTGCTCTTCAGGTTACCTTACTAAATTTCGAAAATTTCCTATCGGGTCAAAGTGGTCTCATTTACCACTTCTACAGAGGTCTAACTGTCCTCCTAATAAGATGAAATATCATAAACTGAAAAATTTACATCATCGACATGATCGAAAACATTTAAAATATCGTAGGGAAGACAGGAAAGTAGATCGATGAGAAACCACGACTTGCAGTAATTTCGGCGAATAATATGCGGATCACTAACAACCTGAAAATACAATCGATGCTTCATGTTACCTTTTATGATCAGCAAAAGAAAAGAAATGCTTTTAATATTGGGAAGTAAAATTTACGAATTTCTCGAATTAATCATTGTTACTTCTTAATTAATGCCAATGTCTGTTTCCCAAAACTACTGTAATTTAAATTGATATTATTGTTATCGCGGGAAGCGCGGTGATTGGTTAGGTGTGACATCACGGCGCGTCACACCTAACCATTCACTGCACTTCACAGGATTATTATTGCAGCAATATTTCGAAAAAAACTTCCAGGCTTGCAAAGCAAGAATATTTGTGTCTATTTTATAATTAAAATCATCGATGCAAGCTCGTCAGAGTAATATTTATGCTCAACGTACCTCGCCGCCGGGACCAACAAATGTAGTATGAAAGTTCAGCAAAATATCAGCGAAGAAGACGACATCGACCAGAGAATCAACCACAAGCAACCCGATTGAGTCGAGTCCCTTGTTCTTGAATGCCACGTTATACGGCACCATGAAAGCAGTGTAGAAGGTGAGGGCGAGAATCGACCAATCCCAAATTGTTTTGAACGTGCTGTAGTGCAGAATGATATGCGGCGGTGTCTTGGGGGTTTCTTGACGGTATTGTGGCAGCAGATCGCCTCCCAAGTTCATCACCTGAAAGTCAGAAATGTCTAGCGCTCCTAAGACCAATGTCGCAAATCTCTTGTCATTTGCAACTGTTGCAATTCGAAATGTAATACAGTAGGATGAATTAAGATCGAATTTTTGATTAGTCTAATGAGAAAATCAAATCCAGTATCGCATTAAATATTTAGACAACTCTCTCGCTATATACAGTAGCTATCTTTTCTGTGGCAATTTACTAAGATTATATAACTGATTGTACAATTGAGCAAAAAACAACCATAGCACATGAACCTGATTATAATGAGACCATTACTTAAATTCTTGTAAATCATTCAAAAGATGTGTACTATGCATTGCACTGACTTGATTGAAGTTAAATGAAGCATTGTCATTGTTTTTCATGTCCTTCGTATCGATCTGGTTGAACTGCTGTTTGCTTTTGGCGATTCGAGCAATTTGAAGAATCCGGCTGAGACCTTAAACATCACTGTTGCACGATATTGCAAATGATTGTGACTAAATAACTGACACTCTCAAAAGTAACCAATTAATTCTGTTGTATGACTTCTCTCTGACATATTCGATTCCGAAACAAAGTTCAGATCACATTGTAAGGATTTTCTGTGATACAATAGATAAGGAGGATGTGTCGACTCGGCAGGTAATCGGCATCTGTGTTACTCAACGATGGCTAATGGGTCAGCCGTCGGGCTATCTCAGTGACTTTGATGAAAATTCAAAATCAAAGGCTTGTAAATCATTTTGCGAAACATGGAGAACGGATAGTAGATTGCCAGATCGTAGTTATCGCTTAGTTAACAGCGATTCGAAGATTGCTGGTGCTCTACTATCTTGTCATCAATGCGTAGGAATGTTTTGTTAAAGATTGACTGTGAGCTTTTTCAAGCGTCACTGAGATGACGCGTTTGCGACGTTCACCCGCCGCTGGCGATATGACTTAATTACTACATGCCGATGCAAGTAAAAGCTTTAATATATTTTAGAGTGCCTGTGTTGGCTGATCCCATGAGCAAACGTGTTGACTTCTCTCAGTATCACGAAACTTCTACAATCCAAAAGCAATAATAGTAAGGCTTTACTCCAAAAATGAACAGCTGTCATTTTAAGATCGAATTTTCGCGTTTACGCATTAATATAGCGCTAAAAGTGGTAGGTGCTATCAACCTTTAGAACAATTCCTGAATACCTTGAATAATCAAGAGCAAACTCTTTTCTATGAGTGGGATGAAAATCTATTCGAATAAGAATAAAGCACCTTTATTGTTTTCGTCGTCCAGCGGTTGCTTCAGGGCTGTAATATCCTTGAATTGAGATAAATAGAGCACCACCTGCTCCTTGTCGTTCTTGATCGGAGCAATATGCATTAACAACCATAGTGGTGTACCTGAAGGCATTCTTTCACATATTTAAAAATTAGTTTATTCTATTCAGATCTATGAGATTGACCCAGTCTTTAGGCGGAAGCGGTAACTCGTGTGGCGCGATGCTTTGGCGTCAACATAGGAATGTGTATTATTCTTGTATGAAACCAATAATAGTCGGATTCAAACACCACATTCAGACTTTCCGCGGGATTCGGGTTTCATTTTATTTAGCAACCAATGGTAAACCTACCAGAAATATTTTCTTAATCATTGTACAGTACTAAAACAGCAGAACTTACGATTTTTCTTGTACAGCCGTATTTCTGCTTGCTCAATTCGATAGTTGGCCAGAGCCCATTCGATGCGTTTGATAGCCTCCGGTTCCGTAAGTTCCCCGTACATAAATGAGCATGTCATCGACTTTTGCATAATCTCCGCTCGCGTATATCCGACCATCTTCGAAAATCCCTCATTGCAGTAAACGATCGGGTACTCGACGATTTGAGCGTTCGCCAAAATAAAGCTACAGTCTGAAGAGGAAACATTAAACAGTACGAAATTCTCTTTTCCATATCTTAAATGCTTCGTTTGTGTATCATTTCCACTTTAAATAACACAAATTCAAATAGAAATGTATATTTTCGAAAGTAATTTGGAGCCCGTTTGCAATCAAATTGGACGCTATGTCAAATTTTTAAAAATAGATAAGGAAAGCTTGACTATTTTCGAGTGAAGCATAATTAGGAAAATTCAAATTATACCTGAATTTCTTTAGCATTGTTGCTAAGAACAGGAGACAGCGCAAAGTCTCTTGCATAGAAACTTTCGCGCATACATATTGCCAACAAACTCAGTGGTATGTATCACCCTACTCAGAGCATCAGGCCTGATGGGTTACATCTGCTGGTAACATGCCAGCAAAAACTGTAAGACTTCTATACGAAATATTAAGCTTTTCCATTTAATACTTTTAAAAAGCAATAACAGATTAACAGAGACTTTTCGACCCTGAGCATAAAGAGAAAACAGAAAAAATGCTCTTCGTACCTGCATTATTGCACCTTCGAATGACATTTTCAAGAAAAGTATTCTGTGGGGCGACCAGACCGCGCTTCGCCACCGGCATCTTGGTCACGGTCGACTCGGTGCCTCGAAGTCAGTCCCGCCTTCTGAAGCAATTTAAAATAGTTTTGTCAACCAATTTCTTTCGCGCAAGACTTATTTTCGCGCAATCTACTATATACTTATGGCTGAACGCGACATATTCCTATGCATGACTATCAAACAACTATTTTTCTATTTTTGTCTTGCTAAGAAAAAATGATTTACGAGTGAATGACTTTATAAGTTCATACCGTTGCAAAAAAATTTTCTTTTGAAGAGGGCACACAAAAAATTTGGGCTTAAGGTGATTGCCATGCTTTTGATATGTACCGAATGTAATGAGGGAATGACCTTAATAGGGGACGAGGGTATGATAACCTAAAACCCTTGGTTTGCAATTCCACGCACGGATTAGTATCCCCTCTGCTCAACATCCTCTTCCTAAGCTCCGCCTAAGCCCATTCGTTTGGGCTGCTGTTGCGTGATATTTCCAACGAGCGCAGTCGTGAACGGAACTGTGCATGACGACGCGAAAATTATTTCCCCCTCATGCGAGCTAATAAAGATAGTTACAGTAAAACAGATATATCTGACAAGCAATATCGAAGAACAGATACAAAATGTTTCCTAGGTTATTCTCTGAGTTTGGACGATTAAGATATCGTCAACTCAAACCTTTCCTATCCTACTCACTAAAGTTTCAGGAATAAAAAATATTTTGCTGAATTTCGGTAATAGTATAAAAGCAAAAGACAAGCAAAATTGTTCGTAGAGCTTGATAAGAAAATAAGAATGAGAGCAGTGGCTGGCGCTTATTTTAGTTTATTCGATCGATGATCGAAACGCGAGTCTTTCCACGCAATTTCCTGCCTGATCGATTGTCCCTGCCGCGGCGGTATTGGATAGATCGTTAGTAAGTGAAGTGGCTCATTATCATGAGGACAAATAGCGAAGCAGCGCGACAGTTCAGAAATCGATGTGGGGTACAAGGACAATTAACTGACTTTCCCCCAGGTCCCCTTATCGATCTCAAGAAATTATTTTGCCCTCACAACTTTACTTGTTTGAAGTTGCGAATCATTCGCTTCCCATTTAGCTCTGTTTGACAAGAATTAGAAGCGAGCAGCAAAACTTTTATAAAGAATCCAAGTCATACCAACGCTTGGCCTAAATTTCGACGTCTATTGATGGAAGTCCAAATTTTCAATCATTTTCGTAGAAACATTCCCTGAATGAATGGTAAATGTGAAGGTCGCAAAAGTGATAACGGTCTTGTTGAGATTGTAACATAGTAATAGGTTGAGTGTTTTATGACCTTCACTTTTAACGTATTTTTCTTCTATGTAATGCTCTTTTGATAGAAAAATATGATATGCAGATTTAACGTGGTTGAATGTATATATTTAGAACAATTTTTCGCTTACTTGCTTGTTCCAGTAATAGTGTCAAAGTGACACAAGAGCAAGCTCGGACAATGGCGATTAGAGGCGCCTGGCCAAGCACGAGATGAATTCATCCGAGACGGATAGAGACGCTGACAAATGCGCAATGCGCACGAGCTAAATGGGCTAAGTGCCCGCGAATATGCTCAAGCGCCCCTCGTTTCACTATTGAGGAAATTTTTGAGATATCCACCGCATTTACTGGGCCCTCAGTCAACAAGAACCTGTGCGGGCTTTCGGGGTCCCGAGGACCAAAGCCTCCTTGACCTCAAGGATGATCAGGCACTGGAGAAGGGTGGCGAAACTACAGTATGCCGGGTGCTGTCTCGGGAAAGCACTTAATAATACACAATATTTATTAATTCAAACTAGAGAAGAAAATAAGTTACGCTATACGTCCCAAGTGGAAACGAAATAAGCCTCAAGCGCTCTCGAGAGAGGCGAAAACTGATGAACGCAGCCGCGCGAGGGAAATAAAATCTCCGGAGAACGCTTCGTCAGTCTTCAACGTCGAATTGAGATTGATTGCCTGTGTCTCTTACCCATCATCCGGGTTGTCAAGGAGACCGTTGCCGAGAGGTGTCGAAGCAAAAAAAGCCGCCGACGCTAAGTACTAACAGACGGACGCTTTGCGCACGGGTGAACGCAAACGCCCCGCATGCTCCAATGACGTCACGTATTCCGAATAGGATCACGAATCGACATTGGCGTCGGCGGTTAAGCGAGGTAAAACATACCAACTAATGTTTTGCCGTCTTCCTGGCTTAGCAGCCCTCTTCTTCATTCTGACTTATCTGCGATAGATTACGCTTGCTTTTGATTACTCTAACATGTCCTTAAGCGAAATAAAACTTACTGCTTTATTTAACAGTTCTTCAGAATTAAAAAATTGCCAAACAAAAGACGAAGAAGATAGCTCTCATATCTCTGTCCGTAAAGCATGAAAATGAACCATAGCATTCATTTGCTACTTCAAGAAGCGTTTGTGAAAGAGGATTAATAGACTAGTTAAATAAGAAGACATCTACACTACACTTTAAATCGATATCCCTTGGCAGTATCCCTGCACAAGCTCGAGTGTTAAAGAAATTTTGTCCCATATTCGTTAGTGCTCAATGATCAGCGTAACCCTGGCGAATAATCCTTCTGTGACGCAAGCGAAGGAAAATATACTGGCAGCGCTGAGCACGGCTTCTCTCAACTCTTTCGAGCAATGAAACCGGAAAATGAGCCCAAGTTGAACTCGCTTGGTTTGGTTTCTGCAGAGACGCTAATTAAAATGGCAGCTTTATGAGACTGAGATGGCAATATAGATCAGGAAGCGGAGAGGCATTCTGACTCGAGCATGAACGAGTCAAATATTGTGTAGAAATAGAGTGATAAGATTGTTTCAGAGTCGCAATAAGAAAGAGGGGCGCCCTTGTGAGAGTTTGGCATAAAGTTGGACATTTTCTGCGACTGTGAGTTGAAATGCGGCCTGAAACACAGACAGGTTGATAGTCGATTAGACATCGACAGTTCAAGGCAGGAATAANGCATAGAGTTGAACATTTTCTGCGACTGTGAGTTGAAATGCAGCCTGAAACACAGACAGGTTGATAGTCGATTAGACATCGACAGTTCAAGGCAGGAATGATTGTGCGGAAATCTCGGAGGCAGGCGCATAGGCAGCAACGCAGCAACACGGATTTCGCTGGTTTCCACCAGAAAAGTTAGCATTTAAGTTCTGCGGGATTAATATTGCACCAGGTAGAGCTCTTCTATCCCCAGACACGCTTGCGTAACTCTGCAGACTAAAGGTCGTAATTTCCTCAATATCGACGACTGAATCAATTCGGCACGCCACAAGCTTCTACGGAACAGTCATTGGGCCGGTTTCACATCGCGTACTTTAGCTAAAGTCGGACTTAACGCAATGATAAAGGATAGGCCTTAAGTCCGACTTTAGCTAAAGTACGCGATGTGAAACCCACCCATTGAATATGACAGCAATACGGTTTGTTTACGGAAAGATGTCTGAGACATCAATAAGTCTTGGATTACTAGGTATTTTCACCAAGTTAAGTTAGGCATAGTTGTCATATGGAATTTTCACATGTGCAGCAGAAGGTTATAATGTACAGCAGAAGTCTTCCTGCGCAGAATTCTCCGTCGATTCGATTCTGAGTTGCAGTGAAAGCTTAGAGAGCACCTTTTTGAGGGACCATCAGTACTTCTTTTTGACTTTTTGACTTCTTCTTCGAGTCTCAAAATAACGCTTCTCAAACAATTTTTTTCTCGGATAAAAAGTTTCGAGTACATCGATCTCGAAAAGATGACCAAGAGCGCAATGAAATTTAATTAGTATTAAAACTATCGAAAGCTGAGCGAGAATGCCAATACCATGATCCAGGCTAGGTAATGGACTTGCGTTCAACTGAGATCGGAGATAAACAGACAGACCTCATATAAGATTATTAGATATAAAACCGCAAATCACCTGTCTAGACGTGCTCAGAAGCAAAGTGATCTTTAGTTTATGTTCAATTGGACCTGATGAGTACGGCATAGTTCAGACGGCAGATGGCGTTTGGAAAAGAAAGGATTTAATTTAAGCTTCATTCAGTCTCTCTTTTCTACACGTCTGTCGATTGGACCAGGTATGACATTCAGTTATAAAGTGAAAGCTGGACAATTATAAAGACTCTTCAATACATTCCGAAAGAAAATGAATTTAATTCTGGTCAGTGTGCAGCAGATGAGGATCCCGTGAGCTTCGGAACGCTTCCAAGAGCTTTCACCCCCGCCCCCCTAAGTGGCACTCTTTTCCCATGCCACGATTAGCGTCTGGTTTTATACGTGCTAAGACGCTTTTTGATCTCATTCAAATGGGCGCATCGCATCGTAGCCGTTTGCGCTGCGAGTTAACAAAATCCAACCGGTTGTAGCATTTACAAATAGCAAAAGTACGCAATGAACAAAGCGTTTCCAGACGAATTGCGTCGCCATCTTAAATATGAGCTATCCTATGACATTTTTTAAAGACGCATTGTCATTTGTTCGAAATGGGTGCATTGTAGATGTTTGCTCTACGTATCAATAAAATCTAACCGGTAGTAGCAAAACGGATGCTTTATTTCATTTAGACGAAAATTAGTCCAATAACTTCCATCGCTCGAAGCTAATAGATCCGCTGGGGAAAGCGTATTCTCAATAACCTCCAGCACTCATGTCTAAGGGTAATCCATGAAAGTTGAAGCAATAGTTGAAGCAAAAGTTGAAATAATAGCGGGCTACACGAAAGTAAATCACAAACGTTATGGCGACCAAACAATTATCCTTAACACTTTAAACATTAAGTTTGCGGCCCTCCCCCGGAAATGCAGTTGGATTGATCAGATTCTCTATTAATCAGTTTAGGTCAAATTTTCGGCAGTGAGATTTTTGCAGGATGAGGCTAAGAGCCTCTCTGGCAAGCGTAAGTAGGACAAAGCTTTGCTTAATTTCAGATTAAGCTCTTTC
>NIUQ01001650.1:0-28674 GCA_002796945.1 Plectus sambesii
ATTGAAGAAATTCATGTTATGGATGTTTTGGATGAATACAATAAATATATTTTGAATCGTTATGAGGAGGAAGTGACTGCAAATTTAGAACAAACAGCACAAAAATTACCGAGTCTCAGGAGCATTATTTTGGATGTACGCGACAGAAGATTGGAACAAAGGAACAAAGAACGAATCGAGAAAGCCGGACAAGAAAGATATCCTGAATTTTCGATTAAATACCTAAACAGAGCCAAGTCAGTGCTGGAAAAGTGACACCACCTCAGCATACTACATCGTATCTAAGTACACTCCTGCAATCATACCCTTCTGACGCTTGTTAGTGGAGACTTTCATACTTAACCAACATACGCGCCTTGCAAAATGAACAACCAAAGACGTTTGAAACAACGCAGTCGTAACATCATTCGAAACTGGGTGGAATTCACAAAAGCCAGTGTCACGATTAAAGAGGATGTGATAGCAACTAAGGAGAAAAAGAACAATATACAAGTCAGAAGAAGCACACGGACATCTCTGTTGAACTCTGGCGGTAGTTTTGTTGATGCTACGAATTACGCCTCAGCATTCAATATCAGAATCTCTGCGTGTAGAGCATATTGCCTCAAAACTGCGATGATGAGAGAGAGGTCCCTCGTATATACCCAGAAGGATCTACTACGAAAATTACGGAAACATTGAAGTTGCTTCCGGCAAAATCTATCCTATAAGGGACTCGAAGTTGGTTGCTTCGAGAGCATTATTTGACGAAGTACAAGTTGTCAACAAGGATCTATCGCCGACGCTTTGCTTTTAGATCTATTTTGCCGTGGTAAGACGTGCCTATAAACCCTTTGTTGTTTCATTGTTGGCGCTCACTTAAAAATCACTTAGAGATCAATGATATCACTGTAATTTATTTCGACAAACAACATGGTGAAATCATACTCAGTTGATGCGATCAATCAATAATATCAATTTTTGCATACTCCACCATGCGATCAGCAATTTGTGAAAACAATTCGTATGTAATTGTTGTTCGTGTGCTGTAGGATATAAACAATTGGCACTATTGACTGTTACTCACCACAAGTCTACCTTATATGAAAAATGTTCACACAGCGAGTTACGCGTAACATATGCATATATTTGAGAGGTGCATACATGCCTCTCTGTTGTATACGATAAAACGTCTTTTCTACGCACACAAAATACAACAAATCAGCCTATGTTTAATGCTTATGATAAAATATTGTGCTTCATGCAGAGTTATGTTACATGCACAAGTGGGAGATGAAGACAGCGGCATTTCCCACCTGAAACAAGATAAACAAAATCAAATCTATGCGATCGAAAATCGCCGTCCATTCATCAATCAGCTCGTTTTCGCTCTCTCTGCGATCCAAACTCGAACGAATAACTGACACTGATTGTTTCAATTCCATTAGCATGTCGCCCAGACCGAGCGAGTCGGCATTAGCGCCTGCTTTCCATGGCAAATATACACGCTTCAGTTTCTGCGATTCGAGCATTATCTTCTTATCTGAACTGGCGCGCTCTTTTGTTAGTAAAAGCATCACGGTCAGCCAGTAAGGTGGCTCGTTTAATTGACGCATGGCGCGATAGTGGAACTGCATTATTACGACAGCAATGACCAGACAAATGGCGCAGATAATCATTTCTATCATTACAAAAGTGCCTGCAAACGAACAACGGTTGCAATTCGTTTGAAAGCGTTCGCTCGCTCAACCTTACCAAGTTTTGGAAGTCCTTCACCCTTGGGCATTTCGGCAGACGCGATGTTTAGGATTACAGCAACCGCCAAAAGAGTTGAGAGGCCAATCGTAACCTGTAAGTATCGTAAATTACAAGCTAGCGCCTCTTTCTTCGCTAATATGGTATAACATCGCCAACGCACATGTATGTGGGACTTATTTTATAAAATTGCAGTAACCAAAACTGTTGTATTTACTATGTAGGGATGCGGTGGTTAGTCAGTTGCGATACATGGGGGACAATTTGTAAGGCGCATGTCGCAGCTGCCCCCTTCTCTCCACTTCCCGCTCTTGTAATTACCATTAGTAATAAGCAGCTCTATAAAACAGGTCACAGGTTTAGCGGCCATTTTAATCCACCCAACTCCCGATTTTAAGGTATAAATTCCAAATATAGTTTTTTCACGTCATTTTATCATGCGTATACTGCCAGTTAATTGTCGACTCCAGTTATCTTTATGCTTGGACAAGAATAAACAGAATGGATCAAGGGGACGGAGTTGGAGGGGGCCCCACATATCTCAACATGTACACCGACTCTCGCACGCGCATCGGCGACTCGGTATTTTGGTCGATTGAATTCCAACCATAAGCGTCTTCTCTAACCAGTATTCAACCTTTGCCTAATTTTTGAGGATTGAAAAACTACACGCAGTCATTTGAAATTTTGAAGGGGCAAAATACCTTCTAAGAATCTGCCTAGTCTACCAATGAAGCAGACAGAACGGTCAATTGTATCTGCCCGTGTTTAGAACATGTGATAACTGCAAGTATCGTCCCGTGCTGAATACCCTCGAGACAATGACCGACAGTCTTTTGTCAGCACTTTTCACAATTGATAGTACTCAAAGTGTTCACCTTTTCGGCACGCTCGCCGTTGCTGTTCGTCGGCGTGAAGATCCCAATGATACACAAAGCCGTTGTGATAAAGGTGGGAACAATCAATACCCACACGTAAAATGCTGGTTTTCGCCTTATTCTCAAAATAAAATTCATATGGATGATAGGCCATCCATCTACCAAGAACTCATTCCTTTCGAAGTCAAATGCCACTGAAATCCACTCCGAATTGTTCTAAAACACAACGGTCAGGTCAACATTTAACAGATGATAGAAGTTTATTGCTCTCGGATATTCTGCGCCATGCCTTCTCGTATCGCAAATTGCGACCACTATCAGAACTGTAAGACATAAAGTAGGTTGCAGGATTTCAGATGGAACAATACGCCAATTTTATAATCCGTTTTAGTAATCAATATTTCGAAAAAATGCACTAATCGGTATTTGCTCTGTACCAATAATGATACCATTAAATACCGTCAATAATAAATAATCAATTTCGGCACTTTCAATAAGCACTTTTTTCTTAAATGTAAGAAAATTACGCTCAGTGGTGCTGTAGGGGGCACATGGTATTCACCATAAAAAGCGTCCCTCCATTTTAGCAAACTAATCATGTTTACCCCTAAAGTCTTACTGCATTCAATCGCTCATCACTCTGATACACATTTGAATAAAGTTATAGTACCCACTTAATGATGCCCATGTTGACTTCTCATTCCACCGAATATCAAATAATTTTTCGCGCGCGTAATCGATAATTCAGTGCAAACATATCATGCTCTTAAGGAGCAGAAAAATAGAAAACTCAGACAATACCGGTAAGATCGCTCCAGATGGCAGGTTCTGTATTTCTTGCCAGATTGTCGGATATACCCAGGGAGTAACAGTGATCGTGCAGGCTTGCTCATCATAGGGAAACTGTTCAATTTTCATTGGACAATAGTTGTCGATTACTTGAGTCCTCGAAACTGATACAGATCCAGTATAATTCACGGTTACTCGCAGACTTTCCAATGGGGTGATATCAACCATTTCGAGGCTAAACAAAATATTGCGCCAAAATCGTCGCGAGGGGGATCTAATACATTGTACTGATACATTTATAGGTTCAGTCCATAGGATTTCCAAACTAGGGTGGGCGAAAAATCGGCAGCCATGGCTACCATCATACATACAACATACTAGCGACGGGAAAATAGGTTGGGAATTGACAACTTTCATTCATGATTGTCATCAGTTGGAGTCATGTAAACTCCTCTGTTTCGGCCTGGAAATGCAACTTAAAATTTAATCCCGAAATTCCGATTTCCGTGGAATTGCGGATTATGACAATTTTCAATATGTGCTTATGTAAACATTTCTAATGTACAATAATACCTGGTGATGATGATATAATCCGGTAGCCAAATTCGATTTGCGGGAATGATAATGCTCGTTATGTTATCGTATTCCATTGGATCCCACATCAGATATTCGTCGGTCCAGTACTATAAAATCGCTGTATTATGATCATGACGACATCTTACGTATCGGATTTATCCGAAAAACCATCTTCTCCTCCTAGGTAGCATATTTCTCTTGTTGTGTTACGTTCCCGGCTCAGAGACAGGCTTCGCAGCAGCAGAAATATAAGTGGCCAACACCCAACCCAATCTCACTAATACCAATAAACTGTTACTAGTGTGAGAATTACAATATGAGAAGAAAAAAGAAGCCATTTTGGAGGGGAAGAATAGTTTTTCGGAAAAACAGAGAATGAAACGTGACATACCAAAGCAAGAATGAAGTTCACTCTTATCGTCTCGCTACTTTCTATCTGAAAGCATTTTAATGAACATTCTCGAATCGATCGAGATCCCTACGATACTGGTACGTCACACCTTCCCGATTGCGTTACAGCTCGCCACACGCGTATGCGTTGATTTTTTACAGCGTGCTGTGCATGCGCGCACGGCGTGTAATAACGCCTATCGCCTACGTACCGCGGAATCTGCGGATACGAATGCAAGCACACCAGTGGGGTTCAAAGATGAATAATAGGGCTATAACTCTAGTAGATGCGGGATACACTCAATCCTCTCCCACAGACCAAATATGGGCCGAGCCGTAATTTCTATAGGGATCTTGCGTCGAATTTACTCTGATAAAAATGCATATTGAAGAAGACTGGGGGGATTTTGTAAGAGAGATGGACGGGAAGGCATTAGTGTTGTGAAATTAACCCGGCCGGCGCCGCTGGCTACTTTAAGGGATAGGAATCCGGCTGTACACCTTTTACCCGCCTAAGTATTTTGTATTTGCTACTCTAAGTTGGAACTTCTTTCAGCAAATTATGTCCCACTGAGGAATCGCGGAAATGTCTGCAACCGTATATTTGGCAATTCGTACCACTTCGATGAGATTCTGCAGAATCGCAGTCATTCCAACGATTGTCACGGTCGTCTGATTTTTGACTGGCCGCACACCCGGTTCGTAGTCTTCCATAAGATGCGTAAAGAGCAACTTCTCATTAGCTGCTGCCAATCCTAAAATAACTGATTAAACTTGGCTGCATCATTCTCTATGGAATGCCAAATATTTTGCAGTATTCCTTTTGATAACGTTCTTATTTGGCTTTCTTAGCGGCGTATTCGTTTAAGGTTAGAAAATGTGTTAAATGTAGCCGTCTCTCGTCTGCTTAGCATCGATTTGCTATTTTAATATGAGAATGAGGGAAGATAAATTGTAAATCCCTATTCTTACATGCGCGCATACGTCTATTTGTTCCCCCATTCGCCATTATAAACTAACAATCTCACCAGTATACGCAACAATGATACAAAAGAGCGTCAGCAGCTTCCAGTCTTGAACCATCGTGGAGGAAAATTTTGTGCGAAAAATGACAAATGGTTGGCTACTTCACAGTGTGCAAAGACCTGTTATGCTTTTTGAATAGCTGCTGTTCGTTGAGTATGAGGTTATATATCGCTGACTGTAGTCACTGCGGCATTTTCACAGTTTACTCAGTCATTAGTTTAATAAGCATGAAACTACTCTGGATAATGAAACTTCGAAGCAGTCATCACAGGAGTTCGATCTTTGAGTGGAGTGACGCGACCGAATTCGATCGCTTACATAGGTAAAAAGAGACAACTTCTATGATAAAACAACATCGGACGCGTGACGACATCTATTTGTCTCTCCCTATTTTTGGATGGAAAATGGTTACGTCACATGTTTGAATTGACGACATCTAATTTCGCGAAAGCTTTTATTTTGAACTCCAGGAGTAGATCACATCAAGAAAATACAGGGTGTCCCAGTATAATCCGCCATTTTGAATTGTTAATAACTTTTTCAGTTCTGCATCGATTTTGATGAATTTACAGGTTTTGTAGAAGAAATGGAGGAAATTATATTAATTTTTCCGCCAGTCAGTTTCTGCATACTGAGCAAAGATGTTACAAAGTGCGCAAAAACTACTCGATTTCGTGACTAAAAAGTAATTTCAAAATTTTTCTTGAACAAATTGAACAAAAATAATTCAACTGAGTTGATACTTAACAGAAATAATCTGCAGGTAATGGAGTTTTGATTGAAAAAGAGATATTGAATTCGGTCGTGGGGGTTTTGAAGGTATGGCCAAGCAAATATAAAGCACTCGTTTGGAAGCGAATCGCCTGCGACGCCCGCGGGTAATGTAACACGCTTGAAGAATGAGACTTTATCTTCGCGTGACCATACCTTGATAGTGCTATAACCAAATTCACTAGCATATTTTTCAAACATAATCCTAACATCTGCAGATTATACATTGAAAGTTTCTGCTGTGTTGAGTAATTCTGAGCCAAGTTATGCAAATAGAAATTGTATCGTAATTCTGTAGTCACTCCGCATGTGTAAACTCTCGCATGTGTAAACTCTCGCATTTTTTAAAGTTTCCATAGGAAGATAAAAAATGGACCAGTTTTAAAGATAAAAGAAACGAAATCTAAGTTAAAGAGAACTTTATAAAGTGCAGCAAACTGCAGTCAAATTGGCTGCGTATTATCGAAGTGAGATGTCATCAAACGCATATCGATACTTATAGCCTACCGCGAGTAACACCGGCTTTTAATCCTGATTTCTGAATCACTGCAAATAAATTGTTCGTGTTACCGTCAGGAAAACTGATTGCTTGTTAAGTTTAACACATCATTCTAAATATATAAATACATGTTCAGTTAAAAAATTACGTAATTTCGTCAAGTGGTTCCAAGGAAAAACGCAAAGTTTGGAGGTTTCCTTTTTTGAACCACCCTGAACATGCTTCCGTTCCGTGCAGTAAAACATCATTTCCACACACTTAAGATACGATAAATCACCCTATGTAAAATGGATGGAATGAGATATTTTGCTTCATGCAGAGATATGTTACATGCACAAGTGGGTGATGAAGACAACGACGTTTCCCACCTGAAACAAGGTAAAGAACATCAAATCCATGCGATCGAAAATCGCCGTCCATTCGTCTATCAGTTCATTTTCGCTCTCTCTGCGATCCAAACTCGAACGAATATCTGACACCGACTGCTTCAATTCCATCAGCATACTGCCTAGGCCGAGCGAGTCGGCATTAGCGGTCGCTTTCCATGGCAAATATACACGCTTCAATTTCGGCGATTCGAACATTCTCTTCTCATCTGAACTGGTGCGCTCTTTTGCAAGCAGAAGCATCACGGTCAGCCAGTAAGGTGGCCGGCTTAACTGACGCATGGCGCGGTAGTGGTATTGCATTATCACTACAGCAATGACCAGACAAACGGTGCAGATAATCATTTCTATCATCACAAAAGTGCCTGCAAACGATTAATAGTTGCCTTGTAGTTCGTTTGAAAGCGCTCGCTCGTTCAACCTTACCAAGCTTAGGAAGGCCTTCACCCTTGGGCATTTCGGCAGACGCAATGTTCAGGATTACAGCAACCGCCAAAAGAGTTGAGAGGCCAATTGTAATCTGAAAGAATCGTAAATTACAAACGAGCACGCATTTCTTCGCTAATGCGGTTTAATGTCGACAATATATCGGGAGCTTATTTTATAACATTGTAGTCATTAAAACTGTTGTATTTAATATAGAAGCGTCGGTCCACTGGACCGATCATAATTTGGTCCGGTCCAGACTTGCGCTACAACATGCATATCATAAGTTTCGTCATAATAAGCTTTTTGTGATGACCTTCTTCTGCAATGTTTTCATAATTTTGAGAAACAATTTTTACCATCCCCTGGGGCGAAATATTGACAATTTGTATAAAAAGGTCGACGGAGCTGGACCGTGGACCGACGGTCCTTGATACTGGACCGGACTGGACCGGGGCAGACTAGACTGAACCTTGGACCGGACCGACGCATCTTCAGTATTTAATATTTAGGGATGTGGGGGAAAATCTTTTGCGCATATGTCACAGCTGCCCCACCTGTAATTACGAAAAGTGCTCACCTTTTCGGCACGCTCGCCGTTGGTGTTCGTCGGCGTGAAAATCCCAGTGATGCACAAAGCCGTTGTGATAAAGGTGGGAACAGTCAGTACCCACACAAAAAATGCTGGTTTCCGCCTTATTCTCAAAATATAATTCGAGTGGATGACGGTCCATCCACCGTCTACCAAGAACTCGTTCCTTTCGAAGTCAAACGCTATTGGAATCCACTCCGAATTGCCCTGAAACGCAACAGTCGGGTCAATACCAGTGTTGCAACTAAGTTTCTTTGGAAACATAGTTAGTTATTTAGTTAGTTAAACTCGTTTTTTTAAAACGTAGTTAGTTAGTTAGTTAGTTAACGCTCCAAAAAAAAACGTAGTAAGTTATTTAGTTAGTAAAAAGTTTTTTTTGAAACTTAGTTAGTTACTAAGTAATATTACTGAGTTTTTTCCTAAGTCAAAAAAAATAGTTACTAATTCTAATTGCAACACTGCTTATCACATGCTACCAAAGTTTCAGATTTTTGATAGCTTTTTGGAATACTTGCTTAGTTAAAACTTAGTACTAAGTTTTTAGAGTTAATCTTAGTTAAGTTGACAAAAAAATAATTTAGTTAGTTATTTAGTTAGTTAAACTCGTTTTTTAAAAACGTAGTTAGTTATTTAGTTAGTATTAAGTTTTTTTCGAAATTTAGTTAGTTACTTAGTACTATTACTAAGTTTTTAACTAAGTTAACAAACTTGAGTTGCAACACTGGTCAATACCGGGCTACTTGTTAATGATACATGTTTACTAATCGCGGATAATTTCCGCCGTGTCTTCTCGTATCGCAAATTGCAAACATTCTCAGAGTTGTACGACATATAGTACACCGCAGGATTTTAGAAGAATCGATACGCTAGTTTTATAAGCTGCATCGATAATCATTATTTCGAAAACAAACTAATCAGCAGTGTTGCAAATAGTACTATTTAATTCGTCTTAGTACTAGTACTAAATTGTTATTTAGTACTTAGTACTAACTATTTTCTACTTTTTTAACTAGTACTATTTTACAACTATTTGCTACCATCAGCTGATAAATAAAATCTGAAAAAAAAATTGAAACGCTGAAGTCTTAACGAAGCTTAACGTATTACAGTATACATGGCATTAGCGTCACAACAAATATGCATATTGCTAGATTTCCGTGTTTACCTTGCGCTCATTTCTCTCATTTTTTCGGTTGAACCGTGAATTTTGAGAAAAATAGTGAAAAAGATTCGCAAAAATGGAGACTTTGCATGATTCTGAAGAAGAAATTGTTGTTGTGGCGGAGACGCCAATGAATGAAGAAAGAGCGACTGGTAGGGGGAGCAGTGAAAAAGCCCACCAGTCGTAATTTTTAGCGTGATACAGAACATAAATCAAATTTGCATGAAAAATCTAAGAAGGATCTCAAGAGGACCAACAGTTTCTAGGAACAAACAGTGCACGTAATAAACTGTCACATAGTGATTGAAACTTGCTGACTACGCTTTAAAAGTTTAACTCACTACTATGTTCATTTAAAGTTAAGCGATGATACATTATTACTCAGTTACTTTTATTGCGGTTGCAATCAAATACTAAGTACTAAGTTAGTGCTAAATATAAATTTTGTAAAGCGGGAGTCACAATGCAGCGTCCGCGGCGTCGCGGGCGTATTTTTGCATATGCTTTGCATGTAAAAAATACGTCCGCAACGCCGCGGACGCTGTATTGTAATTCCCGCTTAACTAGTACTAAATATCAATTTAGTACTAAATAGTACTAAATAGCAATTTAGTACTAGTTATTAACTAGTTAATTTTAAAATTCAATTTAGTACTTAGTACTAACTATATTCATTTTTTTTCAACTATTGCAACACTGCTAATCAGTACTAGTCCCATACCGGTATCGATATCATTAAATACTTTCAGCATTTGATAATCGATATCGGGATGATCAGTACGCACTTTTCCTTAAATGTAAAGAAAATGACGCTCAACGGTTGCTTTGGGGGTACGTAGCACTCTCTCCAACTGCTCATCGCTCTGATATACTTTACAAAAAATTACGTTATCCACTTAATGATGCCCATATTGATTTCTCATTTCACTGAATATCAAATAATTATTCGGGTGCATAAACGGTAAATCAGTGCAGATATATCATGCTTTTATAGAGCAAAAAACTCAGACAATACCTTTAAGCTCACTTTGGTTGGCAGGTTCTGTATATCTTGCCAGTAATATGGAGTCGACCAGGGAGTAATAGTGATCGTGCAGGCTTGCTCATCATAAGGAAACTGTTCAATTTTCATCGGACAATAGTTGTCGATTACTTGACTCTTCGAAGTTGTTACAACTCCAGCATAATTCACTCTTGCTCTCAGACTCTCTAATGGCGTGAGATCAACCACTTCAAGGCTAAAAAAATGTTGCGCCAAAATTGTCGCGAGGAGTGTTATATTACAACGTATTAATGCATTTGTAGCTCCAGTCCGATGGATCTCCAAAATAGTGTGGGCAAAAAACCAGTAGCCACGGCTAACATTATACTTGCAACACACTAACGACAGACAAATACAGGGTGTCCCAATAAAAAAATGCAGGCGACGTAACATTTGAACTAGATAGTGCTCATAGCCCAAATTTAACCATATAGTGTCATCGCATAGGGCTTGCTGTGGGCGGAGTATGAACCTTATCCTTGACGAATTGTCGTCGCGGGACCCGAAAATGTGCGAAAAATAGGCCTTAAATCGGAGATGACTTTGAAGGGTTGCTGTAAAGCGGAGAGTTAAGATAGTAAGCTAATTTTTAGCCCTAGGGTAGTCCACAAGAGTGCAAATGTTTTCCGAGAAAAAACTGGCAATCGGCCATAAACACCCTATTGGTCTATTTTGACAGATTTTTCGGCATTTTTGGAACATTTCTGACCATTTTCAAAACTTTTGGGAATACATTCGCACATCTTCGGGTCCCGCAACGACAATTTGTCAAGGAAAAGGCCCAAACTTCGCCTACATGATGCCCTATGCCAGGACACCATACACTTAAAATTTGGGCTATGAGCACTACCCCTTTCAAGAAAATGTTACCTGCATTTTTTTATTTTGACGCCCTGTAGGTTGGCAGTTAATAGTTTTCATTCATGACTGTCGCATCATCGATTGCTATGTAACAACCGCAACCTTATAATATTCTAATCCGTGATCTGCGTGCAGTAATCAGAGCTTTAGGGACAGGCTGCTCGTTTTTGCTCAACATTCAATGATTTCTTAGAGCGAGGAGTGCTCCTGACCAGATACATTTATAGGCTAAGGAACCGCAAAGATGGAGGAAATGGATGGTTTCAATTAACCGACTGATGTCATCTTAACTCTTATATTTCAGCTCTATGTGTACATTTCAAATGTGCAAAAATACCTGGTCAAAATGATATAATCCGGTAGCCAAATTCGATTTGCGGGAATGAGAATGTCCGTTATGTTGTCATATTCCACTGGGTCCCACGTCAGATATTCGTCGGTCCAGAACTGAAAAATCGCTGCATTATCATATTATTACTAGTATCTGATTTATCTGAAAAACCACCTTCCCCTTCCTAGGCAGCCTATTGCTCCTTATTGTATTATGTTCCCGACTTAGAGACAGCCTTTGTAGTTGCAGAAATATTAGTGGCCAACGCTTAATCCCAATCTCACTGATACAAATGATCTGTTCCTTGCGTGAGAATTACAACATTACAAGGAAAAGGAGCCATTTGGGAAGGGGAAGGACTGCTTTTCGGAAAAACCCAAAATGAAGCGTGACATACCAAATTAAGAATGAGGGTGACTCGTATCGTTTCGCTGCTTTCAATCTGAAAGCATTTAAATGAGCATTCTCGACTCGATCGGGATCTGCGGGTGCGAACACAAGCACGCTTGTGGAGTTCAAGCATGAATATTAGGGCTGTAACAAGGTTCCAAATTTTTCTTTTTTTGGGACCCTAAATCTTTCAAATTTTGAATATCCTTTTTAAAAAGAAATGTCCTTTTTTCAACGAATGTCCTTTTTTGATAAAAAGGCCGAAATTTCTAAAAAAGGAAATTTTGAGAAACAGAAAAATTTTGACACAGAAAAAAAGGACGTTTTCAAAAAAACCCAAATATCTGATTTAAACTTTTAAACAGATATTTAGGTCTTTTGGAAAATGTCCTTTTTTCTGTGTCCAAATCTTTCTTTTTTCAAATTGTCCTTTTTTCCAAAATTTTTCATTTGGAACCCTGGGCTGTAACCATGATGGATCCGGAGTACACTCAATCCTCTCCCACAGACCAAGTATGAGCCGAGCAGTAATATTTTAGTGATTTGACGACACTATAACATACAATCTTGCGTCTAAATTACAGCCATAAAAATGAGTATTTAAAAAGGTTGAGGAATTTGTAAAAGAGATGGATGGGGTGGTACGATATCTTACCGCTCAGATGGGGCTTTATTCTAGTTTCCTCTATTGTAGTAGACGGTAAGTGTTTTTGAAACGTAACGAGGCAATAAATGATTGCAGACAAGTGAATTTGGCGATTTTTATTTTCAAAAAATGATCGTAAATGATATGGATAAAGCTTTGGCCCAGACCGGTATCCTTATGGGGTAACATCACCTCCAAGCAAGGATACTTTATCCCCAGGAGCTGATTTCACAAAACTTCTTCATCGTCACTAATGTATTTACAAATTGCGGGAAGTGCGCTGATTAGTCAGGTCTAACGGTGCGGGATAATTCAAACGCGCACATCACAACTGACCAATCGGTGGCTTCCCACAATTTTAATAATTGTAATTGCGCCAGTTGCCAGATCGACAGTGTTGCGAAATTAACCCCAGCCGGCGCCGCTGGCCGCCTTCGAGGATGGAAATCAGTGTTGCAACTAAGTTAAAAACTTAGTTAATCAGCTAGTAGAGCGGATAGAATTATTGAAATTTTTGCTGAGTAAAGTTAATCAAAAATTCTATATGCTTTACTAAGTTTCTAACTTGATCGCAACAACGATGGGAATCTGGCTGTAGACCCTCCACCCACCGAAATATTTTCACATAATACTCTAAGGCGGAACATCTTTCAGCAAATTATGTTCCACTGAGGCATCGCGGAAATGTCTGTAACCGTATATTTGGCAATTCGTACCACTTCGACGAGATTCTCCAGGATGGCAATTATTTGAACGATTGTCACGGTCGTCTGATTTTTCACTGGTCGGACACCCGGGTCGTAGTCATCCATGAGATGCTTAACTAGCAACTTCTCATTGGCTGCTGTCAATCCTAAAATCATTGATTATATCAGCAGCAAAGTTCTTTGTGGAATACTAAATATTTTGCAATATTTCTTTTGATACGTTTCCCATTCTACTCTCTTAGCGTTGTATTTTTTCAAGTAGAGAAAATGTATAAAACATAGCCGTCTCTTGTCTGCTCAGCATCAGTTTGCTATTTTGATTTGAAAAAGCGAGGATAAATTGTAAATTCGTAACAATAAGAATTGCGAACTTAAAGTTACGCGCCAGTTGCTCATGAACCACTCGGCTGTCCGACTATCAGATGTAGCTTTATTTGCTTTGCTGAAAAGTTTGGTAATGTACTAAATAAAAAAGTTCGCGGAGCAGATAGATAACTATGAGTAAATGTCACTGATATCGAGTTATGATACATTTATCTTTGATTAAAGTGACACGGCGTCATTTTCTCATAAACCGACGCAGAATAGAAAAGTGACGCTGCGTCACTCTGTTTAGAGCTATAAATGAGCACTCGAACCGCTCTTACATACGCGCATTTGTCCATTTGTTCTCCTATTTGCTAATATAAAGTAAAAATCTCACCAGTATTTGCAACAATGATACAGAAGAGCGTCAGCAGTTTCCAGTCTTGAACCATCGTGGAGGAAAATTTAGCGCGAAGAATGGCAAACAGTGTTGCAACTCAAGTTTGTAACTAAGTTATTTAACTTAGTTAAAAACTTAGTTACTTAGTACTATTACTAAGTTTCAAAAAAAACTTAGTACTAACTAACTAACTAAGTTTTATTTTTGCCCTTTAACTTACTAAATAACTAACTTAATTATTTTTTTGAGCGTTTACTAACTAAATAACTAACTTAGTTTTCAAAAAAACTTAGTTGCAACACTGATGGCAAATGGTTGGTTGCTTCACAGTTTGCAAAGGTCTTTTTTGCTTTATGAATAACTGCTGTTCGTTGAGTGTAAGGTAACTGCTGTCACTGCGGCATTTTCACAGTTTACTCGGTCATTAGTGTAACAGGCGTGAAACTACTCTGGATAATGAAACTTCGAAGCAGTCATCACCGGAGTTCGATCTTTGAGTGGAGTGACGCGACCGAATTCGATCGCTCTCATAGGTAAAAAGAGACAACTTCTATGATGAAACAACATCGGGCGCGTGACGACATCTATTTGTCTCTCCCTATTTTTGGATGGAGAATGGTTACGTCACATGTTTGAATTGACGACATCTAATTTCGCGAAAGTACTTTACGTACATAAAATTCATGGAAAGTATAGAATTGCGTGAAAAATTGTATAGAGGTTGCTGGTTTCCAACCAAGTTTTCAGATAGTCTTCTTTCACCTCTATTGTATGATACACTTGAGGGGAAAATGCACGACCGGCTGGAGGTTTTAAATCATCGTTTCGCACTATCGTCTTGCAAACTGTTCGCAGGTAGTTGGCATTTATTTGCGACATTCAAAGATAGGCGAAACAAACTCATAAAGTAGTGCTCGCAAAGTTCGTGGAGCTATGTAATGACTTAACCAAGAACGCTTTACTGATAATGTTTGAATTTTTCCAGTCAAATTCACATTTAAGTGAAATTTCTATCGTACCATAATGACTTTTCTATTTGCTCTAGCTGTGCGACTGAAACTGTGTCGTGGTGTGCGCTCTTCCATTATATTTTAAACTAAAATTCGCGTTTTGATGGACTTCAGCGGTCAGAAGTGGCGACCAGTTGTTGTTAACAGCGCGTTCGAACTAGCTGCGTCCATAAGATGACGTCGTTATATTTGGTTCAGGAGGCGCCCTACAATGGCGCGAAAGGTTGCGACGCAACCATACGGCGGTTTCATGGAAGTACCGTGTACTGCATGCATTTTAAGAACGAATGAACGCGAATGCGAATCATCTTGTAAATAACTACTGCTTGTGCATTTCTATTCTCTCAGATTCACGATATTGCATCACATACGAAAATTTTGCTTTCTCCATACACTGCCGCAACAAACAGTTAAGTCGTTCATCCAAATTTTCATTAAAAAACCTAGTTGTTTTTGTACTTTTTTCATCCCTTTTTTGGTGGCAACAATTCTTAAGACGCTTCGATGGAGCTGCCCTATTACGAAGAATAATAGGAGGAGTCCGAGTCGGAATTGGAGCTGGAGTAATCATAGTAGTCCTCAAGTTGATCGGTGGGCTTGTTGTAGACGAATTCATACAGTTCTGAAAGAAATGCATAAGCAAGACAGCAAGTTATTTATAGATGTGAATAGATATTACGTCTTAGAATAGACATCTCACATAACATCTCAGTAATTACGATGCAGTTTTCGATCACTGATAAAAAATTTTGAGGTTGAATTGAGAAAATAGCTCAAAAATCGATAGCAAATCATTGCCAACCATTTCTGTACATCAAAATCAAAAATCTACACTATAAGCAATGAAATGCGGGATTTCGCAACGAAAAGAGAGACTCATCTTTGCAAAATACGGTATTTTGCATCGCAGCCTATTCTTCGGGAAATACTGCGACTATATGGCGTCGAAATATACTGTGAAAATTTCAAAAGAGTAGGCGGAACTTATCATTCGATTATCGGGAATAAATTATTAATTCTCTCATTTCTGCGTTGCAAAATCTTTAAATTATGAAGCATGGGCTCTAAAGACTTTTTCAGTATAGAGATGTGAAATACCTGCGTCGCTGAACGCGCCGTCATTATCGGTGTCGAACGGCTTCATCACTTGGGCGATGGTGACATTTTCTATTGGTTTCAAGTTAAAGCGGTCGTTCAGGTATTTCTCAAACTCGGGTGCTTGCATTTTTCCATCGCCTTTATCATAGTTCTAAATTTTGTCAAATAAGTTGCAACTTCTAGTGTCAGTTCAATCTAATCTTGAAAATACTCTTACAAAATTATCCTGTAATTATATTCATCATATTCAGTGGATATTTAAGCCCAAATCCATCGTCATATTATTAGTGATTGATTAAATGTTTATAAATATATCAATATGTATTACTAATACAAAATAATACGAGAAGAGCAGGGAATTTGAATGGCTAAAATAGTATTGTTTTTTTTTTTTCTTCAGCATTTGTACCGCTATTCGCAGTGTCCGCTTGAGCGGTTGTCCCGCAGGGTGGCGGGGTCCGCTCTTCTGGCCCGTTGCCGCGATGCGACATTGGGCCATGGTTTGATGCGACGGGTAGAACATCGGCCGGCCTGTCGCGAGGGCCTGTCGCCGGTATATTCGCAGCATAGCTGCTACCAATTCCCCGACCCACGGAGGGATGAGCACCTTGGTTGGGTGAGGGGCCGCCCTCAGCGGGAATCGAACCCGCGTCCTCGAGACTGGTGAGTGATGAGTGATGGTTTTAGACCACTACACCAGTCGGCCCCTAATGGCTAAAATAGTATACTTTCTCTAAACGCAAAACGCGGTACAAATAGCTCTTTCGATTAACATCCCCTTTCACTTTTATAAAGATACTCTCCAAATCAACTGAACATTGTTTTGTAAAATTCAAAAAGAGTTCTTTATTTTGAAAATGTCGCCTTTGATTGAAAGCTCTCCTTACTTCATGAAATGCTTTATGTACCGGAACTAATTTAAGCTCTTTTTTGGTTGCAAAAATCATCTGCTAAGAATCTAAACTGTAGAATGCGAATGAAAGTTTCAACAATATTTCAAACTGACGTCAATGTAGTTTTGATATTGGTGAAGCTGTTGACTCTTCTCATTATCTTTCAGTTTTTGCAGAAACGTAGTTCGTTCTTTTTCCGTCGCCTTGCCATCGTCTAAAAATCGATATTTTATTTTATTTTCTATATATTTACAGGAGTTAAAATTTAAGCACATATTCAAAATCTTTCAAAGTATGCCGCTCCGCATAAGCCCGAAATAATTTTCATACAGAACTTGTGACAAATGTTCTGTTACATTTGTTCTCGGAATATATAAAATTCGTATTTACTGTTTGTGTCGATTAGCGCGAGTCTGGATTTTTCAATAGCCAGGATTTGTTCGTAGATCGAGTTCATTCTCAAGAAGTCGTCCAGTGTAAGGGCTGTGTTGTTGCCGCTGCCAGCATTCTCGAAAAACATTGCTGAAAGTAAGCTTAAGCATATTTGAGGTAGCAATCATTTATTTTATAAAACTAACCAGCCGATTTCGAAGTTGAGATGCTGGCGCTACCGTAGTGAGAGGGCTCGTAGGAATCCGGGGAGTCGGTACTCTCCCACCAATTTTGAGCAGAAATGGAGGGCGACAATATGGAAACTGTAGCTATCAGTGCTACAAGCGCGAAAGAGTTGGCCATTGTGTTTTAGGACGTGCTGCTATTGTCCTCGCGACTACGACACGCCGGACGAAATTGAATGATTGTTGCTGTAGAATGCGTTAATAAATGTGTTGCCTTAATGAGGCGCCGCGAGATTAACAGAGCTGGTTTCAATTCATTATAAGAGTGTTAGGTAACCGATACTCGCGCTAAGCGCTCATTTTCACGTTTATCATTCAACCAGTAAATGAAGAACTGCGTGTTTCCACGTCATAATCTTTTGCAAAACCAGACCCATTCTCCCCCTCTTTTAGTGCAAACGAAAAAATTTGATATGTTGCTCCAAATGTTCGATGCTCGTTTAGCCCAACGAAGCAAGTGACAGTATTCAAAATTTGTACAGAGATCCATCGAAAGACAATCAACTATTTACTGTTTGAGCCATATTTTAATAACTGAAATTGATGTGTGCTAGTTTTGCGCCGGAAAAAATGACGCTGACGGCAAGGTAATGTCAGCGAGAGCACCCGGAAACATTTTGGAAAGTTGAGAAAAGTTCCCTAGCTCAACACTTCAGAACCTCAGGGATTGTGGAGCCTGGAGCACGCGAAAGTTTCTGCGTAAAATCCTCTCCCTACACCCGCTTCAATCTGTCTGCTTACGGGAGAGGACAGAGAAAGAGTTAGAGAGAGGAGGAGAGGAATATGCATATTTCATATCTTACGGAACTCCTCTCAATACACTTTTAATCCCTTCATCTAGTCGGTTCCTGCCTCGAGTCTGGAGTTTATTCATATTTTTATCTAATAAAATCAGGTGTGAGATATTGAGAATAGCGATTCTCGGGCCAGAAATATGTTCAATCGATATGAGATGAAAGAGTACGGAATATCTGTATAGTTTTATTGTTTGTATTGATGAATATGCGCGTTTCCTTGAATCACCTACTGTTTAATGTAACCTGCACTGACCTTCGAGAGCACAACTGCCACCATCGCGACGCGATTTATTCAAAAGGGCGAAGCAGAAATTACAATACAGCGAATCCCGGATATGAGAAAGTGCAAAGGGCTCGAAAAATCTATTATATCCGGGTTCTGTTGCGTGTTTTACTTTAGTAGAGGGTATAATAAATGCTACAATGTTTCTGTTTCCGCGTGTGATTAGTTTTTGAAACTGAATCGAGCAATTAATGACAGAGAGTAGTTTGAATGCGGAACGAGCATATTGCCTCGTCACAGCTTGGGTTTGCTGGAGTGTGTCAACAGTTACTGTAGAAAACATAATCGTACTTTAGGAGTAATACTGGCGATGAAAAATACGTGGAATGAAAAACTGCGCGTCTCTGAGGAATCACGCATAAAAGGACTGCGTCGTCGATGCGGACGCTGCTCACTCGTAGTCTACGACACAGCTTCTTCGATGAATATAGTGAGCATCGTACCTCGAATAAATATCACATATTAATATTTGTCATCAAGGATGTTTAAATCGTTTCACTTTGAAATTAAAACCTTTTTCAGCACCTGTAAAAATGGTTCCTTGTGGAGAATATTAGGAGCATACAACGCAGGCTTTTTTACACTGAAGAAACGACTTAAATACTCTGAATTTAGTAAAACGGAAATTCCAATTATGTTTAGAAATCTTTTCTATCCATTGTGCAGAGATTCGATTAATACTTTGAGTCCGCAGTTGGAGGCTCGCAACTGAAATTATTTTGCAGTTTCAAATTGCAACACGAAAGTTTATTATTCTTTTTAAATAAATATTTCTGCACCCGAAAGTATTGTCGATTTTGACCTCAACCATATTCCGAGATCAGTTCAAAAGAACTATTGCACTAGCAGAAATGCGGAAATGTGAAACTGAATTGTCGACAAACGATTACTCTCCGATTAGTTTCGGATCTCTGATTAATGACCGCATTTGCAGCACCGTATTTATACAATTGCAACAATTTTGTAAAAAAGGTCTGTAAAGAAGTTCGCATAACTCATTCCTTTTGTGGCGGATTGGGAGCAAAAGATGCGATTCGTCTAGTTCATATCCGATGTTCGTTAGTTTGGGGTCGTAACCCGTGCGTCATGAGCAAGTTTAATAATGACTCATTTCACGCAAGCGGTGTCCGGCGAGACGTGGGATTCTGGTTGCACCACTCGTGCAACCGCATCGCCACTCCGACCAAAGCGCTGTTTGCGTACGACTATGTGTACAGTCACAATGAGCGTCGGCGTGAGCTAGTCTGGGGACATCGTGAGTTCTGCGATAAGGCCTGTTGATCGACAGCGGCACACAGCTTGAATCGATGCCCCGCACTCGATGTATTCCAGTTAAACGTGCGATTAGGTACGACTTCCTGTTCAGCGTGTGATTAGGTGCGTCGCCGGAGCCTTTCCTGGGACTAAGCGAGTTCTGAGAAAGAACCATTAGGTCGACAGCGATATGCAGTTTAAATTGATGCCATGCTCTCAATGTTCTCAGTTTAGCGTGTGATTAGAATCTCCCTTGTGACATTCTTGTTGAGTGGTTTTTTCTTGTGATATGTGCAACGCTTTGATTTTGTGCAGTATACGCGGTGGCAGTCGCGCTTCTTGCGTACAAAATGTTTGCAATTCTGCGCTGAACATACGTGTCTGTTACGAACCTTACTTTGAACTAGGTTACATACAGATTTGTCAAAAAATGAAAATATATCATTCCTTCGAAATAAGCAATAAATATTAAGAGTATTTCATGGTGAAAAATGGAACAACGGTAGAACTAAATTGTTATCATCATGCAAAGAGCTCAAGGATGAAGATCGGTGTGTGGGAATAAAATTATAAGTTTCTCAGTACACGATCGTTCCGGGCGAAAGAAGTAGGAAAGAAGTTACGTTTTATGTCCGGCGCAATCGCTTATTGTGCAATAAATAACCTGTTCTACGCTTAAAAAAGGGAAATTCCTAGTAAAAAATTAAACAATTGGAGGAAAGGTTATCGATTTACCAACTCGGAAGGCATGGGCGCTTTAGCGTACAGCGTCACGAGATTGTAAACATTCTAACCGCCTGCATTCTGCCGACCAGCGTATTTGCCAGGTTATGCCTCGCGTGATGTAATGTTCAAATGTAAACGTGTTTCTATTCTTCCGTTTTTGGCGGTTTCCATTGTGGTGGACAACAGGTATACAAATAGAGAGCTCGGTTTTTGTTGTCTTTTAGTCTGCAGAAGCATTGATGAGCAGAAAGTTGATTTTTAACGCTTGGCTAAGTTGCTTAGGATTAGCATAGCGCTCGTGAGAAGAGCAAATGATCGCGGTGCTAGGTAGTTACAGACTTGCGTGTCCATATTTTATATTTTCCATATTCTAGCCTAGTGACGCTTAATTCATTCAGTTTTACAAGTTTGCAAATTTTTTTCTGACTTATAACCCAGTTAATTGCCGAATCATGATGAGACCGGATTGGTGAATCATCACGAATCAATTGCAGACGTCTCACGGTCGCCTACACGTTTCTCCTCCCACTTGCTGACGACGGCGTATTCAGAGAAACGTTGAAGATCTAATTCCTTCCTGTCCTTGTTACAAAATGGCTTCTTGCGCAACTCTGTACCAGGAATGCAAGGATTTGAAGCAACGAATGGTCAATGAAGATCAGTACATACAAAAACTGCTAGGTAAGCTCCTACATTTTGTGCTAACTCTGAAAAATGGCAATACAGTTATTAATAGCTGCATGTGCACTGTTTGTGCGGTTATTAGGAAGTCTTTTTCCCTTTACACAAGCAAATTGAAGTTGATTTCGTGAAATATTTTCATATAAAATTGTATTGTTGTTTGAAGTGTTATTGTCGCGCTCTCTCACGCAAATATATAGCAGAGCACCACTTCATTTGGTTCAAATTGATTTGCAATTTTTTCACAATGAACATAGATTTGAAATCATCTCATGTATGCTGTTTTTTAATGAAATTTTGATATTCCCTTCAAACTATTATTCAGTATACTTTGCACAATGCATCTTAGACCGTCCTTCTGTTATTTATTAGGAGAGGATTTTTTATTGATACCTACCTATTCCGCTTTGATAAGGACAATTTTCAATTCAAAGAGGACATTTTTCATGTTGATTTAATTTGGATGATCTCCTCTTCGAACTGGAAAGCGTCCTTTTCAATTGGGAAGTTATCCTGTTTAATGTAGAGATATTGTAAAATGAAATTGCGCACGATATTCCGCAACTGATGGCGGAAGACGAATCCCATTAAGCGTTCGGTGACTATATGCTTAACACTTACTCTACAGAACGGTGAAATTCATTTCAGCTTTCATTCAACCGCGTATGCAGGTATCCAATGGAATGGGTATGCATCCGAAAGTGCAGGAAGCTCAGCAAATCCTGACGCAACGCCAACAAATTCTCAACAACCTGCGGGAGCCGTACGACAGGAAGATGGCGGAACTTATTAATGCGCTGACAACCGGCCACGATCAACTTTCTCATATGCAGAGCGAGCTCTTTAATGGACAACTGGAAGAGTTCAAAACCTGCCAGATGCGAGCGCAGGCCGGTGCACCGTTCAATGACAAGGAGGAGCGCATCGGCAGACTGAAGCAAGCGTAAGAAAACGGGCAGACTTTCAAGGGGTGATTTGAATTAACGGGAAACGTGACAAAATCACTTTATGCTCGCCAGTTCTTAAGAGCTTATAAAGTGATATAGTTGCAATCTGTGTAATTGACGGAGCATAAAATGATACTATCACGTTACATATTTACTCCAATCAGTTTTTTATTAGTGATCGTATAATGAGAATTGGGCATAATTTGTGATCGAAGCTGGGGATAAGTTTTGAATAAATCTTTACTGTCTCCTTAGTGGTTTTCCAATTCACTTTAATTATGCCTGATTACATGAAATTAATAGGATTCGGTTTTCGCAGTTCACTAGAGAATGGAAATTCGTAATTCCCCCTTTCCCCTGCACCAGTGCGCCACAAGGTTTTCATCTCTTCACGATGACGAACGTCTTACCAATTTTTAGACTTGAGACAATTGCTAAGCATAACATTCAACTGCGTCAATGCGCAGCTTGGATGCTTACTCTGCTTCAAACCACCAACGATAATCAGGATCAAGGCTATATCATGAATATGGATCGAATCCTCACAGAGCTCGAGCGATTGTTCAATGAACTTATCTCCAGGTGAGTCAGGATTTCTAAACAGAATATTTTTCTACTTATGTATCAGTTTGCACTACCATCGCGCTTGCACTTGAGGTGAACTATCAGTCAAAGTCTGCAATTATCGTAGAGGGCTGATTCCATGTCATTATCGCAAAGAGTCATCAGCATAACTGCATTTTTCATTTACTAAATTATGATAATAGTATTTAATAAAAAAAGAACTATCAGTGGACAGTATGCAACATTAATATTCATTCTCATTCTCTATAAACTGCGTACCAAGCTCTTACTATTTAGATCGTTCATAGTCACTGGACAACCAGATGCAGTTCTGAAAACAGGGCACAAGATTGGTACGGAACTTCGTCTGCTGATTGCAGAAAGTCTTGGCATCCAGCCGCAGCTCGACTTGGCGCGCATCACTGTTAAAATCATATATGAAGAAACGGCGCAACAGCTGACGGCTCGCACTGCAAACGTTGCTGACGTGTATGTCCTTTAATTACAATCAGCGAAACATTATTATATAGTAACTGTCTTCTTCTCGTCGCAGTCCACTTTTCGCTCTCTTCATAGACCAATTCCGTTTATTTTACCGTTCATATTTTATTATGAGATGAAGAATTACAGTAATATCTGAACGGAAGTACTCGGAATTTTATTTGTTAAATTGTTTTTTTTAACGTCGATGCGCATATGAGGACAAGACTCTCAGCACCGTATTGTTTTCGTTAGGAGGACGATTGGCGCTATTCACCGAACAGCATACGCTGCGCTCATATTCTCATAGATCTGTTGTCTGAATCAGTTGTTGACAGGCCATAGTCGTCGTACGCATACAACATTCTATAAACTGCGTTGTAGTGTAACACGTACCGCGTCATGAATCTATCATTTACATATAATTTTTTCAGAAAAGAAGTGGGAAAAATTAGCATTCCCGTAGAAAACATGGACTATGCTACGCGAATCGTCACGTTTAAGAACTCGGTAAACAATTATAATTCTTACAGTCTGTAAAACTATAAAAATCAAACCTCATGCGCTGTTTTTAATAGTAAAGTTGACGTGTGCACTTCGCGATGACAAGATCTGCGAAATTTTCAATCGTATACTGTAAAGGAATTGACATTGAGAATATGAGTAACATCAGTCGAATAGAAATCGTTTAGAAACTGACAAGTGTCGACAAGCGCAATCAGGCGGCAAAGGGCGGTGCTAAAAATGTGGCAGAAACTGGTGATGAAAAACTTGCAGCTGCGAGGAAATACGCTCTTCTGTTTCAATTTAGTCCGCTTGACGTGGGCACTCGACCTGGCAAGGTCGAACTATGGGTAAGAGATTAAGCCAAATCGAGCGTGATACACAGAATAAGGAGCAATAATAAATACTAGTCGACAGTTGAGAAGCATTGACTCGTTGATGTTTGCGGACGCTTGTTGCATTGTAAGTTGGGAAATGCGCGAATACGAATAAGTATCGCACTATTCGGTAAATTTCGACAATTTGAATATTACGGAAAGCCAGTACGCTATTTTGTATGAAGTGAGATGCGCATGAGATCGGGGCTTTTTTCGTTTGCCTTCGACTAACAGTTGTGTGAAAATACCGAGAACGAAGTTGCGGTAAAGCAAGCAAACTGTTTTAATAGCGCTTCTTTGACCTTAAATTTTCAACTTTTTGTTCCTCGCGGATGTGTGCAAAATAAGGCAGAATGCATTAGGAGATCCCATAAAAACTTTAACATATCGCCGCATTTGTAATCGATTCCGTAAGTTCTCACTTTAACTTTCATTGAGCTGTTTATTTAATTCATTTCAGACAGTTTCAAATCCATTAATGGTCACGGTTCACACGACTCAAGTTTGCCTTGCACATGCGGCCATCTCCTGGCATCATGCTTTCGCTCCAGTGGTAAGTAGTAATTGGTGTGTCAAGGAAAATTGGACTAATAGGTTGTCGCAAAGTCCATGCGCATACTTTTGGAGTCTCCCAACTCTCATTGAAGCGTATAATAATGGCGCATTTGAAGGACTTCTACAGATCTGTTCGGGTTTTTGAGCCTCATTCTAGCCTTCGCAATGTGCCAAATAACGTGACGTTTGCCAATTTATGTGAATCGTTCAAAGAGGGGCTAAACGGATGACTGTTTATGGAACGCAAACGGAAGAAATGCAAATCTACGCTGACAAAAATCTTCCACGGCCTCAAGGTGTTACAAGTCTGAATGTTTCGTGAAAGAATTGGACTAAAACGGAAATTTGACAAAATTGAACGTGAAAAAACTGAAAATTAATAAACTGGACTAGCAATGCTCGAAATTCATAGCCTTAGCATGAACGCTGGCACGACCTAATAGAGATAGTAAAGATCACAACGTAATGTTGGCATCTTCTAGAATTTGACGTCCACAAATGTCGAGGCCATGGCTGTCAGCTGTCCACATATGAAACAGATGCTTTCTTACAAGTTTACCCAATACACCGGCGCTCGTCGGACACTCTCCGACTCTGACTTGAATTACCTACTCGACAAAATGCTTGGACAACAGCACTACGATGATCAATTTATAACTTATAATCATTTCGCAGAGGTAGGTGTCATTCGATCAAAAATTTGCATAGATTTGAAATTGCGCGTCATTCGCGTAAAATACCCTATCGCAAAAGTGATATCAGACTATATGAATATTTCAATCCGGCAGAGATGCAATATACTTTCTTAGACCTATTCATCTAAAAAGGTGACCGAAAATGTTCAAGAGCATAGGATACTTTACATAAGACAAGTCTAGATTAAATACACCTCGTACTTCTGCGCTTCGATACAGTAAGGATTTCTAAACTTCAGATATCTCTCGCTGACGGAAACTTCTCGTTTTGGAAATGGTTTTTCGCAGTTATGGAGTTGATCAGGACGAAGCTAATGGATTTTTGGAATGAAGGTACAGCAGACCTAAGAACACGCTATCGCAGTATTACTATTTGTTAACGACTGCACGATAGTTAAATCCTTTTTATTTTGCTCATCCAATCCAACGCCGCACTGAAGAGGTCATTACGTAATTTGAGCGTCTACTAACGGAGTTCATTTCTCCATGAAATAAACGCCACTAATTGTAGATTATCTGATTGGTTTCATCAGCAAGACGGACGCATCTTACAAAATCGAATCAAACGGCTCAGCTCACCCAACCTTTATTCTACGATTCAGCGATAGCATTTTGGGAGCGTTGTCGATTGGATTTTGGACTCGTAAGCAACGTCTGTTTAAAATAACGCCGAACAACTGATTTAAAACAAGACCAATGTTAATTTAGTAGAAAAATTTTGAATTATGGCTGCATATATGGAATAAATTTTGATATTAGTTATTGTTTGCTGTGCAATTCTTTTTACCAGTTATCAAGTACAATTTATTATACAAGTAATTTAACCAGAAAAAATCAACTTTTCTAAGATATATTACCATAAAATATTAGACAGACTGTGAATGTTAGTAGTAAGGCAAGTGATTACCTTTCGAAAGATTTCAATTTTACTCAATAATATCCATTTAGAAGGGGAGGCGCTTCATCTACATCCATTCACTGTCAAAGACTTGGATGAATGTCCGCTTATTCAAAGGATCATAACTTGCCCGCAACTGGCAAACATAAGGTATTTATCGAATTTGAAAGTGATCGTTTACCTATTTGCCTAAATTTACCTTAATTTAATCATTCTCGTGCAGCGAGGACTGATGCGGGCGATGGAGAGATAAAAGAGGATAGATATAGCTCAAGAAGCAAATTGTTATCATTTGGCGGCTGTATTTAGAAAGATCGTCTACTAGGGTAGTGAATATTCTTGTC
The DNA here is from genome assembly GCA_002796945.1 of Plectus sambesii. Taxonomy (NCBI): domain Eukaryota; kingdom Metazoa; phylum Nematoda; class Chromadorea; order Plectida; family Plectidae; genus Plectus; species Plectus sambesii. The sequence continues at coordinate 26,636 of NIUQ01001650.1, forward strand.
GTATATTTTCCCAAAGTCCCTGAACCGGTGGCCGTGTTTTGAGAGCGATGCACTGACATTGGCAGAGGAATTTGTGATCCATACCAAAACTGGTTGTCATTAGTTGCAGTAGTTGATTAATTGCTGTTTCAGCTATATTTATCCAAACAAACTAAAGGAGCAGATGCGGCAAGATCTGGAAGAATTAGAGCGCAAGCGGCAGCAAGGAAAATCGAGAGTGACAAAAACGGAGCAGGATAAGAATAACACTCGATATTACGTTAAGCACCAGCTGACCATGGTTGTAGTCCATTCGTGAGCATATTCTGACACTTCTTGATTGAGAACAGTCTCAATAGGCATGTTTCGAAATTCAAACTATCACACACTTTCAAAGATTATGCAGTGCAATTTGGATATTGTAAATGTACATATAAAAGGAACTCAGATATAAGAGTCATTCCTTTGTCTTCCATGTTCTCCCATATATTACAACGCTCAAAAACTATTTTATTTTCCATTCGTGCATTTCCTGGCGAAATCAGATGAGAATGCACACACTCCCGCTACAACTTTCGTTTGATCTGCGAAGCTGCTCAGGCAGATCGCCGTAAAATATACGCACTTGCACCGAATATAGCATCTTTGAACGCATACATGAAAAAATGCGGTAAAAATTTATGGATTAACAATACGCTCCTTTTTCAGGAACGCTCCTCAGCGACAGGGATCTCCCGGACAAGCAACCGGAGTGCAACAGCCTCCAACCGAAGTTTCCGTAGAATCGCCTAATTTCTGGGCGGCACCCTCTTCAGTTCAAACTTCTCTAAATGGCGACGACAGCGTTGAACAGTGAGCACATAATTATTAGAAAGCTGCATTGTACCTGAGAGTTAAACGGGGCAAAGAAGGGATATCGATCATTTTTAAAAGGAGATGTAGCTTAGTTTAAGTACTTGGCTGGTGCCTATGCATAAAAATTCCAAATGTTTGCGGATTTTCCCCCGTACACTTTCTACATCTTCTTCTGAATATGTCGTATTTCGAGATGGACAGCAGTGTTTGACTCGCATGCGACTAGGGCCGGTACATCTTTGCAGCAATCACAAATGTAAGATAACATATCTGAAAACCTGAGTGCAATGCTAAAATTAATTTTCGTTGTGGGACGCCAGGGCAGTATCCATTCAGATGAACACTATTGATTAGTTGCTGTTTATTCTGTATGTATTAGTCACCACAATTCCAGATATTTTTGCATCTTTAATGAACTTGTTTACAGATTGATGTCAACAGAAACAATGTTTGATACTGAAATGGAGTTGGTTGAAGAAGACTTTGATTTTGATTCATTCTTGAATCCCATGGAATTGCCCCCTATGGGATTGGAAGATATCGAGGATGTTCTCGAAGTGATTGCGAACAATTAATGAAGAAGCACAGGGGCGAAGTATAGATAATCTTACCTTTGTTTTTATTTTCACTATTCGCGTCATGTTTCATTAAAATGTGCCGGTGTGAAAAACATTTTAATTTGCTTGCATGGCGTGACTGAAGGTGCATTTGTTTTGAGTGAGACTCGCTGCGTTTGAATACTCCAGTTTCGCTTTTTTGAATATCTTTTGTATTTTTATCTTTTAGTATACCTTAAATACACTTATCGCGATTACACAATTGATTCTGATATCATTTTTTATCATGTTAAAAATGCATTTATTTGCAATATTATGTGCATATTCTTTAAGTGTCATGTATTTCGATCGAATTATTAAAATTCCGATCGCTCACTGCTATATCTGCACTATTGCATCAGTTAGCGAAGAGTTATTCAGAAAAACCAGGTATATTCATGAAGAGACAGCCTGTAAATCAAAAATCAGACGACTTTGCTCTTCGAAGCCGCGAAGAGGCACCGAGCTTTATCACAAATTTGTACTACCTTTACTAAAACGCTACTATAGACGGCGAAACTGTAATTTTTCATCTTAACAAGCAGATTGGGCGGACGTTCTGAAGAGCGGTGATAAGACGCCGATAACAGAGATTGCTGCTCTAATGAC